>JAVQJS010061064.1:0-15937 GCA_036024795.1 Galaxias rostratus | reverse complement strand
ATTTCTTTGGGTTGGCTGAACAATATAAATTCCGACTTTGTGACACTTTGTAAACTGTGAATGTCCCCTTTCTCTTTGGTTGAGTGAAATTGGGAAGGGGTGAAGCAGTGCTTACAATAGCAGCAGAAGGGCACTGTCATGCGAAATAGTGTTCGGCTGCGAAAATGTGTCCGGCTTGCGTCCGGCTCGTGTCTGGCGCGTGTCACAATGTTAAATTTTTGCTACATTACGTTTCGCGGGCTAAATGGCTCGCGCTAGCATCTGTCATGAGCAAGGCAACACTATCAAATCTACCTCATAGCGGCTCGTTCAGTCTACATGAACTTAATGAAGACTTGCAATTTGTGTATTTTAATAATTATATATAGGTCAGAATTGATGATGTATTTGAAATAATAATATTTTCCTTAAAACTTTGCTTTCGTAAAAGAATCTACAACATTAAGTATTTAAACAGTGAATTTAAAAATATATAATGTCAGATATATGATAAATGTTTAATAAACGGAATGAAATATTTATATTTGTTTAGTTAATGAGAAGAAATGACATTTTTTGTCGCAATTTATTTTTGGATAGAGCGCTTGACCCCGAGTGATATTCATGGACAGTACAGTTCATTGGATGACAAGCTCGGCATAACCTGACCAATTGTAGCCGTGAATGAAATTGTACTGCACAGCAATTGGATGAAAAGCCTTACATTTCCACGTGGCGCCCTTTTGCCCGCGAAACGGAGTGTGGCAAAATGTAACATCGTAGCAAAAACCCATTGTGACGCAAGCTGGACACATTTTCGCAGCCGGACACTATTTCGCATGACAGCACCCCAAATGAGAAGGTAAACATACTTCAACATACTGAAAATCAATACATCCACCTAAATGCCCTCCAAACTAAGTAAAAACAACACTAACATTTATTGCGAAATAAAATGCTAAACATTTGAGAACGTGCCTCAAGTCAGCGACCTAAAACAGACTGGCACTAGGAACCACTGCTGGTTGGTAGACCCTTCTATGGCTGGCTCCCTCCTTGCTTCCATTACCTCCTCTCAGCCACCACACCTGGTCCAGCCATGGCACAGTACTGGCAGTTCCCTGGACAATGTACGCTAGCCATGTCACAGCTATTGGAGGCAACTTTCCATGCCCAAATGCAGCAGATGAATTTCCCCGAGAACGTGGCAGTTGCCGAGCGCAAAACAGACATGTGACTATAGAGTTGAGGCACTGAGCCATCCCAATCACAACAAGCTGCCCTTCCTGCCAGATCAAATACTCAGGAGTGGCTGCGGCGCACTGCCTGTTTGGAACTGCACCAAGCTGAAACTGCAACAGGTCATGTTCCTCCTTGCAGTCAGCTGCATTGTAATTGCAATGAGCAGAAAAACATGCTGGTCCGTTTGTAGGTCTACAGTGGTTATGGTGGTATAGGGCCTCTTATATCCAGAACATAATACACCTGGTTAGGATGTTGGAAAGATAATGTTCTTGTGTCAAACAGGTGCATATCCTTTTTCCCTCGAGTCTTATCCGGTTGTAATAGTTCACCAATCAGAACATCAGTGGTTATCCATCGGAACATCCGACATGTCCTTCCATTGTGATGGATCACCCACCAGGAGTCAAGCGTTGTGTGCATAGGGGAGTGGGAGCATGACAAAAGACAAATTCCAGCAAATTTCCATATTCATTTCTCACCCATCTGCTCCCCAAAATTAGGGTGAGATGAGCATATCAGGATGAATACAATGCTCTCTGAAACGGTTCATCATTCAATGTCTGCATGGTCTCCCAGTCAAAATGCAGAGACCCTGTCATCCTCATTGAAACTCCGACGAACTTGACACACTTCTCTAGCTTGGTGCTCTGAACCATTCAGACAAATCAAAAGGGGACAGAGAGACTGAAGAACTGGGCTATGATGAATGTAGGGGCTACAGACCCCCTAGAAAGTGTTAATAGTTTTAGAACATAGATTTTTGCTCACAGGAGAGCCCTATAAAAACATTAACCCCCTATCTCCCTCTCTGCCCCCTCCCTGTCCGTCAGCTCCTTGTACGGCTCCTGATAGCCTCACATCGGCCGTCTTGCCCTAAAAACCAGGCCAGTCTTCTGTCCTTGAGCCTGTCAGTTTACTGAATAATGCCTGGCACCCCATCAGAGATCCAGAGCTTTGCTTGAGCTATCTTTTTAATTCTAACACTCCCTTAGACACACAAACATACACACATAATGGCTTTCATGGAGTTGCCAAACTTTTGGGTTGGTTCGAGAGGGGGGGTTGAGCGTGTACAGTATCTTGGTTCTAGGTCTAATCACTCTCCAGAAACTTTACGTTTTCAAATCTGAAGTTTTCACACCAAAAGCTAGATACTAAAAAGTCCCTTTGCTGTGGTGAAGTGGGAAGGCTGACGGAGGAGATCAGGAATGACGAGGAAGTCCAAAGGATTTTGCCTGTCCTGGAAATTGCCATGGGACAATAAGGCAAGTGGTTTGGTGACTTTAATGTGGACACATGGACACCATGTGTGGACACCACCATCAGTCCACAAATGGAGAACTCCAAATGGAGATTCACAACCAGTCACTTCCCCCTAATGTTACTGGCAATAACCCAGTGAGTGCCTCAGACGAACAGCTGTGAGAATAATTCACCGCTGGGTAATCTGACTGTGGAGGAGAGAAACACATCGGCTGGTGGCCTTCTGCATGATGAATGTTTCTCTCATTCTCATTAAGACCGCCATTTAGTGGCAACCTCCACAGCCCCTTGAAGTGTTGATTTGTTTCTCAGCCTTCTCTAGTCATTTACACATGAAAGAAGCCATTAGACAGGGACTGTCACGGGGGCCATTGATAGATTAGCCTAGGTCATTTCAACCCTTGGTGTTGACTGGTTTGACTCTCTCTTTCCTCCCTCTGTGTCTTTCTCTGGATCACAGTTGTTTTTTCCCTCCCTGTTTCTTAGTGGTCTGTTTTCACAACAGTAGAGATGCTCTGTGGTTCCATGGAGGGCTGTTTGGATAGGCTCAATGAGAGTGATTGGGAGGGGCACCATGCAGCTTACTTCTGTCTGACTGCCTGCCTACCTCAGAATCATCTCAGTCAAGTGCCTCTCGTTCGGTGCTTCACCATGACAACAAAAATCGTCTCATACACACATAAACATACAGTAAAAACGCCATGTACATGCAAATGGACTTAAGTATACACAAGCACTCACTCAAACTGCAAAATTTCCCGACACAATATAGTGCCAGACACACAAATACCCCGATGAAGGCGAAAGCCCCTTCCTACTACTCAGGTTTTCATCCACATTCCGAACATTATGACAGGCTGATGGGAATCAATGTAAGGCATACAGTTCCTCTGTAATTCCCAGTGCCTCAGTTTCACCTCTCCATACACCTCCATCTTTTGAGACATCTCCTTTGACTTGCCAAGGACACCAAAAAGTTCATTCAATTTACTTGACAAGGATTCTCAACTGGGCTTTCTGTCAGAATGTGTGTTCTCAATATATAACCCCCAGTTGTGTTATTAAGGTTCAGCAGAGCAAGGTGTCAAGAAATCCTAGGGTTAGAAAATAAAGGAGGCATTTTTTCATCCATTGGTAGTTTAGAACTTCAGAACCTTGCTTTCAGAGTTGTATAAAGACAAAAGTCATGGGATTTGGAGGACGGGAATTTACACTTGATATTTTCCCCCAATAAACCTTGTGTTGGGAGGGGTAGGTCATTTGGCCATGTGGTTGTGATTGGATCTGTGTGTTCCTGCACATGAGAGCAGCTTTGCTTGCTTGCTTACTTTTGTGTGTGTTTTTGTGTGAGCAAGTCGTGAGTCGCCACCTCAACCTCTCCATCATCCCTGCCTGCCAATACACCCACCTTCCTTGAACCTCCCACTGAGACCGGCACCACCTTTTCAATTCATCACATCCTCCTGCAGAGCATAGAACTCACCACGACATACCACATACACATCATACACCTTACACATCACACACACACACACGCACGCATGCACACACACACAGCCTACACACACAGCGTTATCGTTCAAAGGAAAAAGGAGTGTGAGGCAGTATAGGTCAGGTCAGACACATAATTACTAAAAATCAGCAACAGCTTTCCTCCCCCAGTATCACTGTATCACCTTTACTGGAACATTCAAGTTTCGTGCTGCTACAGCAGTCAGGAGGGAAACTAAAGAAACATTTATTTAAAGGTTGGAGGTTTTCCCCACACTTTCCTCCCTAATAGAGTACATTTCTTAAAAAGCCTCTTATGCTATATCTGTTACCAATCTGTTTGAACTAATTATTGGTTTGTAAGAAGGATTCTGTTGACCCTATCCATGGACCTGACCCCTTGGTTTAATACAAACAAATTAACAAACAAGATAAACAGCCCAGCTAGCCTACTGTAAATCTTTTTTTTTTTAAACTGACCGTACTTGTATATTCTATTTTATAGAGATATACTTTTTTATTTTATAAATATATCTTATACTGAATAAAACATCCTTCACTGGAAAATACAGGTTAAAATAATTTCAAAAATTAAAAAGTTAGGTAGACAAAGCATAGATCATGCTTGCTAGTTAGCTATCTTAATTAGAATCATCATCACCATGTTTCTCAAATGACACATTGTATCCAGCTTGGTAAAGAAAGACATACTAGTTGTCGGTGTCTCTTCTGAGTTTTTCACTTCTCTTATGTGGACATTGTGATGCTGTTATCATCGAGCCGACGTGTTTATGAAAAGAGACTAGCCTGAATACTACTTGCTGTTTTGTGAATATAATTCTAATATACTGTAGCTACTAACTCCCCTCAAATTGGGCAGGCAACTCTGGCATTTAAATAATAGTCTTAACAAGCTATCAAAATAGTTATCTAGCTATGCGAGGAATTACGTGACTGACACGAGACAAACTGATGACTATTATTGTAAAGCCAAATTTAAGTTATATGCTTGTTAATAGCTGACATGGCACTATAGATTGCTTTTTCAATCGTTCATGGTATCATTTCTATAGCTAACTTGTTTACTAAAGACTCGCCCCTTACACACTGCGGTGCTGGGTTCCACCGATGTTTTAGTTTAACTCAGGCCTGGATTGTCTTTGGTCGATGTGCCTGAGTGTGCCAGGTGCTGCAAATAATGGCATGGATTTCAGAACAGTGTGTCAAATGTCAGTATCTACGATCTAAAATCAACTTAATTTTTAATAGCAGAATTGACAATTGTATAGTTTTGGTAGGCTAGAGTACAACTACAAGTTCTTCAAGTCACAAAATAATTTTGACCACTCAAATAGAAAATAGTCTGAGCCTGGATTCCAGTGTGGTCAAAATTTAAATCTCAGAAATTAATGCGCTGTCGCAATATAGTTCTACTCTACCATAAAAATTATGCAAAACTGGGCATAATTGAGATAAACCAATATACCTTAATTAAATAACTATTCATATGTATAAATTCAGGAATATATATAAATAGGTACATACATTGTGAAATAATTCAATTACATATTTAATCAAACTAAATAATTTGCATTTTCGCTCTTAAAAAAACATTTAATTTACTTATTATTTCATAATGAACGTTTTATTTTCAAATGGCACTTTTTATTTATTTAACAATGAGACTTTTCCAAATGTCACATTGATTTCATAATAGTACTGTTCCGAACGCCACATTTTTTTTATATTCATTAAATGGCTCTTTTCGTGACGTGCTCATCTGTCAATTAAGATGAGAGCACGCCTTTCGTCACAACCTCCTATTTGAACGACCACTCCCCTTGTGGGAAAACATCTTTGTACAATTGACGGTGGAATAATTAGTGTCATTATGCTGAAAAGCAGTCTGACCAATTCAGATTGAAAATATTAACGCAATCATACCTATTCAAAACGCTTGCTAGCGGTTACATTGTTGTGAACCCGTATTTGTACAATTTAGTCAACTTTGTGTATGGGCTTGAGTTTAGCCTTAGGCTGCTAGCATACTGTGTCATTATTGGAGTTTATGCAGCCAGGCCAAGAAGAATGAGATTGATTGTCTTCAAACTTTAAACTTTGTACAGCGTAGATGAGTGTTTTGAAAAGCACTTTAGAACTATAACGTATTATTATTATTATTTTTATTATTACTGTGCTGAATGTGATCACCTGGGGTTTGGAGAAAATTACAGGGAGATCTTATGGAGAGCAACGAACAAGAGCTGAAACCAGAGTCAATTAATCCAATAAGAAGCAACTACGGCGAGGCGAGGTGGAATGGAGAATTATTGGGACCTTTAGAACATATCGGTGCATGCAACATTAAAGGATTTTGACCTGTTTTTGATATTGCAACACATGCAACTGGGTCTAACCCAATAACTTAATAGCCTATGGGTAGACAAGAAACGTTAACATTTATTAATAAAAACAAAGTCATACATTTTCAGTTGATCTAAAAGTTTGTTTTAGTGTCGAGAAAAAGTTTTGAAATACACAGAGTAGATACTAAGGTACTGCCGAATGGCGCCTTCAGAAAGATCAAATGGCCTATGGCCAACTTTAACATTAGTTTATGTCTTTGCGAAAAATAATGTGTATATTGCTACAGATACTAGAACAAACTACCATTACAGTTACATGGTTGTTTACCTAAATTAAGTTAAATTAAATATTACATTTGTGTATGCTGTAAAACCATTAATTTGTCAAACATATTTCTTTATGATGTGGCCCTAGTCAACAACAATTCTACTGAACCGAACCAAGATACTGCTTGCAATTGTGACATGCATGATTAGTGCCGGATAATCACTGGGTGGACAACACATTTCAAAACATCCCAGTAAAATGTAGGTCTCATTGCAAGATCATTGCTCAGTAGTCATGCATAGTATTATGTACATACCTGCTAAGTTGGTCCGTAAAACAATGATAAACAAGCATATTCTCTTCTCAACGCAAACGACGCCTGGTCTGCTTGTGTTAGCAATACCACTCGCATGTCAATAGTACATGTTGCCTTCATGTATAAAAAAAATATATATATATATATATTAGATTGCTGCGAATTAATATGGTAGTTAGATGATAGAAGAAATACACAGTTTGTGAGCACATAACCATATTTCAACAAGTGAGGTAAAAAGTGAATTCATAAGGAACTTAATAAGTTGCCCGTTGCTTTGTGACAGTGATAGTATTCAACGTGTACTTCTACTACATACTTCTAAGGTAATTATGAAACACCGCTTTGACTAGTATTAAGGAGTATTCAGTTTCACAGAACTATGAATAACAATTTGAAAACATCTGTGTAAACGTATTACGTTACATCTCCTTGAGTCTCTTATGAGTTTGTGGCCTTCAAGCCTGAGTAAAACTTAAATCCACGAATTCACGATGTCGGTGCTTATACGCTGTGTAACCGTAAATGTTGCCTCGTCTGCTTCCTTTAATTAAACTCTTAATATATTTAGCCATACTCCATGTCAACAGCTATGTTAACATCGGTCGATATATAAAAAGCTGTCTTGCTCTGACGTTATTATCTCGGAACTTATTTACCATTATTTACTTTTAAATACTCCAACGTAGGCAAAACGTTCAAACTATTTCTTGCGTAATATGTTGAAAATTATTTACGTAATTTGCTTACTAAAGATATCATTTTGTGTCCACCGAAGTTAACATGTGTTTCTCTTGTTGACAGTATGTTGAAATATATTAAGAGTTTAAACTAAGAAAGCACTGTAACTGAGTATTATTTGTATGGTTAGTGTAGCGCGGTAACGCGTCGGAACCGCATAAGAGAAGTTTTCATTTTGACCTGGCTCGAATCCACACTTCTTGTTTAGTTGAGTGTAATATCAGTTTGAAACTTGAAGAACTTGTAGTTGTACGATAGCCGACCAAAAACCATTCAACGTCAAATCATACTGTCAAATCACAAATTTCATAATGTTGAAGAAAACGCTGACATTTGACTCTCTGGTCTGGAATCCACGACATAGTTCGCTCCGGCACACGCAAGCGCATTGACCCAAGACAATGCAGGCCCGAGTTAAGCAAGAACACCGGCTTTCCGGTACTCCATCAATTATTGTTGCCAAAGCTTAATTGAAATATCCTGTACCATTAAGTATTTGAAAACATTAAGAAAAAATAATTCCAATTATAACATTATTCATAATTAATAATAACAAAAACTAAATAATTATAAAAAACATTATCTGCAGTAATTTAGTGTGTCCCAAGGCATCTTGAGGAGGAAAAAGAGGGAATTGGCTTGAGCCACAGCAGCAAGTCCCTTGTGCACTTAGACGAGGATAACTTTTTTCAGCTTTTTTATACTAAAGAAACCAACGATGAACCTTTGCCCTGGAACATGGACAAATCGAATCTATTTTTATAAGGCTAAACAAAAATAGAAAACAAGCATTGGCTCAGAAGAGTCTGGCTCACACAGAACAAAGCAAACAGATATCCTCTGACAGTGGCAATGCTTCCACCACACTCTTTATGACACAACAACCGGTCTAAACCCCTGGATCTATTTGTCTTCCCGTCTTTTCTAAGCCCGTCTCTATCTCTTATCAGCCTAGTTACTGGGCGGGCGTTCACAACCCCATGCACCTTGCTAAGCAGGGCACATGGGATTGGGAAGGTGGCAGATACACAGATCGTGAGGGGCAGAGCTACACACAGGGGAAGGAGCAGATGCACACATGGGAATAGGGAAAGGTTCCCATAGGGAATACCACTTTTGTCTTTTTGTGTAATGTGTGTCCATCCACACGCTAAAGCAAAGAAGGGGACAGGGATGGCACGGGGATGGTGGTAACACAAAGCCCTCCACGTCTCCCTCGTTCACTTAAAATCTATCCAGCTATCCCCTCACACTCCACCCTCGTCGCATCCAAGACAAGCTGCCATAACATGTCAAAACAGGGACTGGGAAAAGACGAGCGCACTGTAGCAATCCTGTTCTTGCCCTCTGTAAACCCCACACCATCCATCTGATCTCCCAAATCCTCTCACTGTGACAGAACCCCCCTCCTCACGACAGGCCTCATTATTTAAATCTCTCCCTCCTCCCCGGTCAACACATTTCTAATGCTAATTATTTAAACCTCTCTGCGTGCACGATCCCTCCTATCCGCCAGCTAGTTATTCAAATCTCTCCCCAACATGGCTGGCCCTAGTTAAAAGGTGCTTCACTGAAGGGCTGAGCCCTTTTTCTTTGAAGGATGTTAACAGACTTCTCCCCGACTCCTCCTTTTACACTGCTTTCTCTCTCCCTGCCGACTGGTCCGTTCTCCCCTGTTTGTGTTTACCATTCCCCTAACTCCATTTACAGCAATTCAATTCAAGAGGTTATTCAAGAGGCTCATTTGCACATGTAATGGGGTATGGCTGTTAACAATGAGAATGTGGTCTTACAAAGCTCATGTTGATCCAATCCAAATTAGTCAGACTGCAAGGAAAGGATAACCGGAGTGGACATTGTACATACTGGAAGGACATGGTAAACAGTGTGTATACTGAATGTGCGCTTGTGTGTGTGTGTGCGTGTGTACACTGAAGGACTGCCGATAAGAGTTTGAGGCAGATAGCGAGAGCATCAGTAATATGGGAATGTGGGTCCTTTTGGGCAGGTCATTGTCCTCGTGGCTGTGGCTAGGGTCCAGTGGGACAGAGAGAAGGAGGAGAAAGACTTGGTTTAGGGGTCACAGGGGATCTTTCCTTGACCAGGTGGCCGGCGACAAAGCGCCAGCATGGGAATGGTGACATCTTTACATTAGTTTTTCCCGCTCCTCTACCACTTTCTTACGCTATGGATTGATCTCTACATCTGATTCCTGCAGGCCAGTTCTGCTTTATTTCTTTCTCTTGCTCCCTTTATTTCTTTCTCTTTCTCGCGCCCTCCCCACCCCCCCACACCCCCCTTTCTCTCTGCTTCGCTCATTCAGTTTGAGGGATCTTTTGGTTTGCTGGGAGGAGAAGCCACCTACACACTGAGCTTCGGGATCACCGGCTCATGGAAAACAGCAGTGCAGCTCGGAGCCCGAGTTCCACTTCGCATCAATACTTATTACAGTTACATAAACGGCCATTTCCAACTATAACCACAACCCTCGCCCACTACACACGCTCACACACACAGCAATGTTAATAGTAGCAGCTGGAAGAAGCACACAAACAGCGAGTCTGTTCCAACACATCTGGTTGGCAAAACACCTGCTAGAAAATCCCAGATTCCCAAATCCGTTATCAGTTGAAGGATTTAGACTAGTGTGCCAACGGACTGTGCTTCTACGTTTTTATTAACATGGACTTCAGCCACAATGAAAACTTCACATCAAAGCTACTTTTGTGTTTAGTGTTTTATATTTTTTACGGACCAATATAATTTAAGAACAGAAACATCAATTGTGGTTTAGCTTTTTTCTCTTGTAAATGCATCTCTAGCTATTAAAATGAATAAAAGAGATCTAAAAAAAAATTACAACACAAATTAAAATTATAATTTCTCTGTCAAGTACAATCGTGACTACAAAGACATGACTGAAATACAAAAGAAAAGCCCATCTCATCGGCATGCAGAGACTAATACAAAGGTGTCACACTGTCTCACCTTGGTACTCTTGTCCTGGGGTATAGGCGCTGGGGCTTCCCACAATCTGTAGACTGAGAAGCACCTCTCCCCCGCCGTCGGCCACCCTGGTCCCTTCTGTGTCCCCTTGATGGGTGCACAGGAAGAAGAAGGGGTTGAAGCGAGGGTAGAAGCCTGCCGGAGGCCCACCCAAATCCATGCTGCTCCCCACAACCAGGGCCAGTAGGGCACAGCCTAGGGCACCCTCAAGAGAGGCCCGCGACATCGCCATCCCCCCGCACAACGAGCACGGGAATATGAGGAAGGAGGAGGTGGACGAGGAGAGGGATGCGTGGGAGAAAGACAGGTAGATAGGTTCCAGAGACTTAGGGTCCGCCGGTTGAGTTAGGAGAAAGTCCAGCTGGGGTAAGTTGCTGGCTCGGGATGATGGCCCGAGTGTGTGTAAAAGGGTGTGCGTGCGTGTTTGTTGGAGTGAGTGAGTGTGGCTGGAGACGAAAACTCTGCTCTTCCTGCTGCACCTCTTCTTCTGTTCCTCTCCTCCCGTCACTCTGTGGGAGTTCAGAGCTTCACTGGAGCTGTCCTGCTCCACCGCTTAAATACCTCGCCCCCTCCCTCCGTTTCCCTCTCTCCTCCCACCCCTTCCCCTCCCTCTTCTCTCGCTCTCTGTTTCCCTCTTCAACACCAGCTCCACGCGTGCTGTATGCACTCTACTCTTATTTGCTTCTTTTCTCCTTCTCTCCTCTGTCTGCCAGCCACTTTGTCTTCTCTGTCAACTGCTAACGTTTCCAATCGCCATCCGAGCTCACTAAATTGGACATTTATCTCTTTTTAATTATAAGTCTAATATTTTCACATCTCTCTCTCTCTCTCTCTCTCTCTCTCTCTCTCTCTCTCTCTCTCTCTCTCTCTCTAAATGTATACGTGTGTATGTGTGTGTGTGTGTGTGTGTGTGTGTGTGTGTATATATATATAGTTATAGCATTACAATATAGCATACTCCTGCATCCCTTCATCAATCAACATTCTGAGTGTCTGTCCATTCCACTCCGAACAGATCCTCTCCCTCTCCTTTGTCTTTCTGCCCATACAGCAGGCTGCCTGTCTGTCTCCTCCTCTCCCGCCTACTATCACACCTCCCGCCGATCCTCTCCTCTCCACTCCCCCTTCCCTCTGTCTCTCTGCTACTCGCCCTCCCAGCCCCCTCTTCTCTAGCCGTGTCTCCTCTCACTCCCTCTCTCTTCTTGCTTTGTTTCTTTCCAGTGTTTTTATTCTCCTCCCCTCTTCGTCCTCCAAATGCTCGGTTTGTTATCCTTCCACTGCTCCGTTGCATGTTTTTTTTGGGGGGGTTTTCCGTTCTGTTTCCACGGGATTCTCCAACTTTCTCCCGGGTGTCAGCTTCGTGCGCCTCCCTCCCTCTGTTCTCGATTAGCAGACACCAAGGATAATATTAACCCCCCCACACCCATACCCGGCCGGCTCGCCAAATGATAGCCCAGTCCTCACTAACTCTCTGCGTTCTCTCACTTTCTCTCCCTCACCCTCTTCCTGGAATAAACACAAGCAGCATGGTAGGGCAGCCCTCCCACCTCTCAGACCAGAATCTCACTCCATCTGTCTCTCTTCCTCTCTCTGCCTTTCTCTCCCTCTCCTTCGTTTCTGTGCAAGTGATATCATCTTACACTCTTCATTTTCTCTATTAAGCCTGGCAAAAGTGCCCCACTCCTCCCAAGAAGTACAAGTTGTAATGTGGAGGGTAGAGAATGTGTGGTACAGCTCATGCGCGTCCAGCACTCGTTTCACTAAAGCATCAGGCTTAGGCTGTCAAAACGGCGTGTGACAAGGTGGTAGACCAGCCCCACTGGAGGTCCTCCTCCGCTGCCTGTCTGATGACTGTGTGTGTGTGTGTGTGTGTGTGTGTGTGTGTTTGTGTGTGTGTGTGTGTGTGTGTGTGTGTGTGTGTCTGTGTGTCTGTGTGTGTGTGTGTGTGTGTGTGTGTGTGTTTGTGTATGTGGGTGAGCACTAACCATAGATTGCAGTTATCCTTGTACGTCTGTCCAGAGGAGAACCTCTGTCCGTTTCTATCGCAGGTGCCTGGAGGGAAAGAAAGAAAGACGGGAAGTTGACGAGGAGAAACAATCAGATCTTATGAGGAAGCTGAGTCTTCTTGGAAGGACGAGGGTGTTTATGTGTGGGGGGTCTTGGGAACTCTGACTACCGTAATCCATAGCAGGAATGTGGTATTGGCTTCTCTCCCGCGTTCCCAAGCCTCCTGGGACTTTGTCTTATCCAGTTTAGGCACTGCTCTTCCACCTTCTCTGAGCTCCAGGTATACGCCACAGCCCACACCTACCCCACACCTTGCTCCTCCAGTCAGCATAGACAAAGCTGCAAGCCCTTGGGGTCTGGATCTCCAGTGAGAGCCCTTTCGAATGAAGTGAAGGGCAGTCCTCGCTGTGCGACACTGCTGTGGATGTGTGACGCGATGTGTTCACGTGGCCAGCGACTGGTTCAAGGGAGGTCATGCCAGGTCCCCTCGTGCCCAACTGACTGAGAGGAGACTGTAGAGGGACTTGGAACGTGAATGAGCTGGAGCTCTTAGGTGTGGAGCGGCAGAGAAGCAGCGGCCAGGTGATGACCGGGGGTGATTTATGACCGAGGAGATAAGATCCTCATCCTCCCCACAGCTGCCTCACCCTCACTCCATCACAGCCTTTTCGCCTTGGGCGCCTCACTTCTCAAACAGAGATGGAGGGAACTTTCCCGATGAGAAAGTCCCACTCGGAGCATCGGGCAACGCTCAGAGGGCTTTGGCAGCTCGCTCCGTGGGAGTCCCCTTTCATTCCTCTGCGGTAATGTGGCCACTTGGCTACAGGTAGATAAACAGGGCAAGATAGCGCTGGTGTGATTCCTAGAAAGGCCTGCTCACTTGGGTCAATAAAAAATTGCATATAACAAGGTGTCACTCCCATACCCTTCTAAGCAGGGGTGGGATTTAACGTGTGTGTGTTCTTGCTTGGAACTTCCACCTTATCGTCCAGCGAGCGTGTACCTGCCCCGACCTCTCCCTCCCGCCACATACCAGGCATTCCTCATCCTGACCTCTATTCATTCTTCCCTCCTTACCTCCCTCTCACCGTCCCTTTGTCTGAGTTAATAAGAAGGCCACTGTCCAACGTTTCATTCTCAGGTGGAGCGCTGCTGTGACAGGCTTGGTGTTAAGCCAGTGCCCTAGTCAGACAGGAGGGGCGCTGTGCTCCAGCTCACAGGAGCCACCTGAACAATGAGAGCCACAGCTCAACTTAAATGCACAGTCACTTCTCGGTGCCGAAGTGGGAAGGAATTCTCTGACCTATTACCTTGCGGCAGGCCCGTTATGACTCTCCGATGTTGGGTTGACACGTCTGCGCAAGATAGTCCCTCTCTCCTACTCTCTCTCTCTCTCAATCTCTTTCTCCATCTCTTTTTCTCACACAAGCAGATAGGCATACATATGCGTGCACACACACACACACACACACACAGACACACACACACACACAAACACACACACAAACACACGCGTCAGCAGACTTACCAATGAACGGGGGTTCTATGCCCAGACACTGTCCCCAGAAGTCGGGGCAGCAGTCGGAGATGGTGCGGTTGCAGAACAGGTCACAGTAGCAGATGGTGTCCAGGTAGGCGACGGTGCACTGGTCATCTCGCCCGGGGCAGCATCCCCCTCGCCGCTGGCAGTACGAGCCGAACGGGTCCCGGATGCCTCCCACGTGCAGCGGACTGGCCAGCTCCCTCTTTGTCCTCCTGGGGCCGGCTCGGGCCGCAGTCCCCTCTCCCACCACTAGGAGCAGCACCGCCGCCACGGTCAACAGAACGAACTTCATCGTTGTCCTGTGAAAATGGAAAAGAGGAATGTGCGTCGGGAAGAGGTGGTTGATTACAGGGGTTAGTGTTGAGGACCGTGTAGTTAGTGGTCTATGGGAAAGGGACCGCTAACAAAAGGGGAAAGTTGACACATGTCACAGGTAGGAGGATCCAAAAACAACAGACTAAAACTACGACATATTCTCAGCGTTTCTCTCACAAAGAAGAAAAAGATGTTACAGAGGAGTGAGAGGTCACGTAAAACAACATCTACCATCCCTCTGTTTATTTCACACCATCACATCAGTCGGATTCTAAATCAAACTGTCAGGCAGCAGATCCAGTTGTACGTGTGTGGAACATCAAATAATATATATTTTAGAGACAAGCAACATGGTCCGATAATAAGCCTTCAGGAACTCCATCAAGGGACAGTAGACAAAACAAGTAGGATACAGTCAATGGTGATTGAATTAGCTGTTTCATCGTTTGAGTCATGGGGACAAAGGGGTGCTCTGCTCTGCTTTCTCAAGCTGCCTGGATCAGATCTCAGAGAACCCTTTGGAGCAAGGCCCTCCATGTGGGTGTTGGTCTTTGAAAAGGTACGACAAAAAAACTTTTTTTATTTTTCAACATCTTTTTTTCTACATGACTTTAACAACATGCTAGGGGACACAGCCTAATGGAATTTCTAAAATGATTCTATGAAAACTATAAATGAATTAAAATAACAACTGGGCAGGAAAGTTCAGCAGGGCTGTTGTTTTAAACCACATTGAAACAGTTAAAGTAAAACAAACTTCAGAGTAATATCAATATGTCAATATTTTTGAGGAAATTCCCTTACTGGTCCAGAGTCAGTTGGACGTAGTGGATTTTGACATTTCAATCTTAACAACAGAGAATAATGTAATCTTGGTCACGGAAACAAAGTAACATCCTGCTGTCCAACCTAATCTGTCACACTTCAGAGAAATCTAACTTGGAGGACAGGCCAGCTTCCAGCTCTCTCTCCCCTGCACTACACTGCATGGTATTTATGGACATGTAAGATAGCGTTTATCTTAGCAAACTAGGCCATGCTTAGCCATAAGGGAGGAGCAAAGACGAAAAGATAAGAAATATAAGCGTCGGGAGGGCAAAAGCCTGAGTCAGAAAATAAAGACATTTAAGTAAAGTCACTGTATTTGTGAGGGCGTGTGTTTGGGAGTGTGTGTTGGTGGATTTACAAGGGTGACAGAGTGTGTGTGTGTGTGTGTGTGTGTGTGTGTGTGTCTGTATGTGTGTGTGTGTGTGTGTGTGTGTGTGTGTGTGTTTTCAGTGGGGCTGTTTGCCCGGTCTGGCTGTGCCAGTATGTGTCAGCACTAGTCTGATGGCTATTCACACTGGCACTCTGGGCTGGTTAAAATGCCTGTGCATGTTGTGCGTTTCTGTGCGTGC
>JAVQJS010061052.1:0-10827 GCA_036024795.1 Galaxias rostratus | reverse complement strand
GTATAATATTCAGATTCACACTTTGTTATCTGTTAGTATATGTGTGGGTGTGAGTGTTTATCATGTGTGTGTGTGTGTGTGTCTGTGTGTGTGTTGTACACAGTTTGCGAAACCCTTATTAAGTTAGTCTGTGTATTGATCTGTAGTGAGTGAGATGGGTTAAGGCCTATTAAGAACATGAGCCACAGGAGTTCAATAGAAAAGAAGATGTCATTTATGTGCTCCTTCAACTGGACAAGACGCTGTGCATGGGGGATGGGGGTGTGGGGATGTTTGTGCTTGTATCCTCTTGACCTCATTTTGTTTTCCCTGTGACTAGACCTCGTAAGTTGAGCCCTGTCTGTCTGTCTGTCTGTCCACAGAGCAGGTCCCAGGGCTGAAGGACCCCAAGCGGGTGGAGGAGCTGCAGAACAAAGTGCTCTGTTGCCTTAGAGACCACTTGGGTTTTGGTCCCTCCTCCTCCACGTCCTCCTCCTCCTCGTCCTCCTCCTCGTCCACTAAGACCGCTCCACCTCTGAGCCGGGTGCTGGGCGTGAGGGCAGAGCTGCGCTCGCAGAGGACACAGGGCCTCCAGCGGATCTTCTACCTGAAGCTGGAGGACCTGGTCCCGCCCCCACCATTGATTGACAGGTTCCTGGACACCCTGCCCTACTGATGCTGACGGGGCCGAGGTCACACGCAAACGCTCATGTCACGTCCTGTTCAAGCCCTTCCCCCGGGAGCACGCGGACACACAAAGAGAGACTCAATGGCCTCTGACTTTTGCAGAGGAGAGAGACAGCCTCTTGAAAATGCTTTTCACCGAAGGACGGACAATGGAGAACGCTTTTCACTCTTAAAAGGACAGCGAATTTAAAGTCTTTTGACGTTTAAAAAAAGAGAGAGACAATGAATTCAAATGCTTTACCACTTTTTACTTGATCCTCCTCTTTCCTGTGTAAGGAAGGATGAGTGAGTTGAAGCAGAAAATAAAAATATAATTAAAAAAGACTTATACCCAGTTCCTCCTGTCTGGGTAGCAACTCATCAGATTTTTTTTTTTTAGACAAAAAGGTTTTGCCAGCACAGAGACTGGCTGTGTTCTGGCCTGGCTGGTCTGTCTTGAGGAATTCATGTGGAGCCATTTAAAGTAAAGAGTACTGACCTGTTTGACAGAATATGTGCTGCTCTGAACACGTCCCACGGAAACACAACCTGTGTCTTCTAGGTCCTCTGTTCTAAATGGGAGGAAGGGGATTTTCTGTTAATGTTGTGTAGTATCATCAGACAAGAGCACTATAGAGTGTGCAAGAGCACAGGCAGATGATGGATTATCTTTCAGAACACAAAAAGGAACATAGAAAATCCATACACATGGATCCTGGCTCTTGTATTTAAGTGCAATTTCTTAAGTGCTATCTTATAAAAAAATAAATAGACAGAAAAGGAAAGGCTTATATCAAACTCTAAATGATCTGAATACTAAGAGTTGACCAGTACTTACAGTAGCTCCAAGAGAAAGAGAGAGGGAGACAGTCTCCCTCCAGCTCCAGAGAGCACAGGAGAGAGAGTCTGTGCACTAACCGTTGATGATGACGGAGTCACCTTGACTTGAACTTGTAGTATGTTGTTGTTTTTTTCTTACAAATTTTTTTAATTAGAGGTTTGAGTAGGAGAAATGAACGCAAGCAGAATTTGACTTTTTAAAGCACTTACGCCCTGGGAAGGGTGAGAAGCACAGACACACGCCCACCATGATCCCTGTGAGGAAGAGGAGCCAAGGCAGGGGAGGGAGGGTGCTCGACCGATAGCTATAAGGGCACAGGGGCGGGAGGGTGGGGGGGACATTCCGCAGTCATGCTCTTTTTGTATGTTTATATAGTGGAGGCCACGCGAGAGTATGAAGGACCTGATAGCATACGGACCGTCTTTGTGTGTACGTGTAGAGGAGCAGGATCACAGGCACGGTGTGTCATACGCTGTCCACAGCCCGTCAACAGCAGCTTAGCCTGTGTTTGTGTCTCAGACTGCAGCTCCGAATGGGACGTCCCTAAACCCCACTCACTCACAGCAGCAGCAGTTTGAAATATGAAAAAGCAAATTCTATAGATATAAATATATATATATATATATATATATACATACATACATACAAAACTAATATTTTGAAGTGTTTTTAGCTTTTTCAAATATTGTGGTACGAGTTGTGCGTTTTTTGAAAAAGAGAAACAAAAAACAAAAAAAATATTTCATTGTTCCTCTTTCGTTTGAATTTCCTGTCTGATTTTTTTCTTTTTCTTTTGTTCACTGGAGTTTCTGTTCAGCACTTTGAAATCATAAACTAGTTCTGATTATTCTGCCTGACTGTGTCTGGTGTTTTGTCATTCCTACTACAAGTTTAACTTGACATTTTAAACTCTCTAAAGTCAAGCAAAACAATTGAAATATGAATCTATCTAAATACTCTTTAATATGTACAATTTTCAATGATTCATTGATTTGCGTAATTTTTAAAACATTCGTAACTATTTTAAACAAAGCAATTGTTCAATGAATGTAATCCCCAAACAATGTGCAATATCACTACTACAGCTCAGTTTTGAAAGTCTTGGTCAGTTAGGTGTGTTAATTGAACAATAACTGCTTGGTTGATTGTAATTTCCCAACCCAGCACAGCAAAAATCGGAAACCACCACAGAGTTGTGAGGATAATCAACTGCGGCCCTCTGGTAAGTAACACGTGGGGACAATTTAAAAGGGCCGGATTTTTCTTTCAGGTGCAAATGATTGAAAGGATGCACTTGCAACGGATTTCTGAATACAGGTCCCTCTTTCCTCTCAGTGTCCCCTTCAATAAGTTCAAAATGCCCCCGGATCTAAAGTCTGGGTTGTATGTATGCATTTGAGTCAGACTGTGGAGGATGTGTGCCAGTCAGATTGTCTTGATAGGCCCCCTGTCTCCCCAGGGACCCTCAGGCTCTCACTGAGGAAAGGGGGATTAGGGAGGTAAGGAGGAGAGAAACGAAGGGATGAGGAGAGCAGGGAGGGGAGGGCCATGTTCACATGAGGTCCAGATCAGCCCCCAGCCTCGTTAAACACAATCGATCGTCACGGTGACATTTCACAGCACATGCCGTCATCCATGCTGTCACTGCCATCACTCACTCTCTCTTGGTAACAAACACACACACACACACACACACACACACACACACACACACACACATTGACAACAGCGCTCAGTGGCATGTATCTGTCCATCCATCTGTGTGTGTGTGTGTGAAAATACTGCCGTAACAAAAAAAGGGCAAAAAAGACCTTAGCCTCTGTAATGCCAAAGCCGTTTAATCTGCATGTATACATTGGTAAATTAGATATTGTTTATCAAAATGATGCTTTTGACAGGACTGTTTAGAATACAAACAAGGCCCTTTTGCGCTGTATCTTTTTGATCGAAAATTCGTTTATGATACACTTTACTGCTGGGGTAAATTTCACCCAGCTGGTTTCTATCACACTGGCCTGTTTCTATCTGTGAGTCAGTCCCTGTTAATCCGCTTTCATTGCTAGTGACACTGCTGAATGATGAGTAGCATCACACCACGGCAGAGCAAAGAGGTCTTGTTCAAGAGTGAAGGCACACACACTCGAGTGAGCGAACGGGCACCAATGCGCCGGCCCCTCTCAGCAAATCGATCACTGTTGACAGATACCAGATACCCCTAGAGTCTTAATTAGAGCTCCCATTAGAGTGCCCATAACGCGTGCACACCCACAAACACACACACACACACACACTGACACACACGTTTGACAGAACTCTATTGTGGTGTCTTCAACTGGTCCTTTTAACTGCTAAAGATCCTAAATGTTGAAAGCCTCACAAAAACATTTTGCAACTCCAAAAGACTCAATCTAATTTGAGATAAAGAGAAGAAAAATGTTGGCTCGATCCAAGCGAAGGGGGTTCTAAATCCAAACAGACCTATCACATTGATTCATCGCAACGATGTTTCAACGACATTATTTAAGGCAGCACATTCTACGTGGGTGATTGAGGGCTGTCGGGACCCCCTGCTGACGGCACTTCCTCCCCTGCCGAGATACTTCCTGGATTAGATTGGGCCTGATGTCAACTAAATCCTAACACTGAACACAACACATGCACAACGATCACAAACAAGCAGAAAATGCTCATAACAGAGCCCTACAAGCACTCAGACACATGAACATAAACATGTTGTTCTGCTGAGATGTGGGTGTTCAGACTTTCACCGTTGGCACAATTCCTCCTCTTCAGTCTGTGGCACTGCACTGGGAGTCCCCTTATAGGCTGGACACACATGTTTTAACATACATGAACACACACACACACACACACACACACACACACACACCTAGGGAAGTCCCCTGCTGATTTGGTGTTTGAGGCTTTAACTCAGCTCAGGGAAGCAGCATGGCCTCTTAAATGCTCAGCAGCCCGCACAGGAAGTGTGTGGGGGGATTAAATGTTAAAGGTAAAAGGTGATAAGGGATGGGACCTACTTTCAGCAAAACCTAAAGAGAAAAAAGCATGCATCCCACTCACTACAATAAAAGAATATATGTTCAATATCAAATCTGTTTGGGCTGTTTTAGACACATACATCCACAGAAGTACTAAAACAGACAGGCATTTGTGATGTTTTAACTTTTACTTGCATTACTTTAGTGCAGGGATTATTTTTTTACTTTGATGTGGCTATTTGAATATGCTATCTTTCTGCTTGTCATTTCGTTCAAACACCCAAAACCAACTTTAAAAATATAAAACCTTCACAAACCTTTTGGACAGGGTAACATGAGTCAAACAGATCATACCAGCCTCCAGACCATTTGAGTTCAATTAGCCCAATCAGCTTTGGTGTGGTTGCAAGTGTGCTTCAATATTGTGCATCAAAATCTTGCAAAAAAAATTATCTAGGGAGGACTGATACATTTATATTTGCTAATCCTCTCAGATTTTGAAATACATTGTGGGCATTAACTAACAAACAATTGAGTAATTATAAACTTTGTAAAGTCCAAAAATATGTTTTCAGCCAAGTGACAGGCCTAAGCATTTAACTAAATCACTAGCTGAAACTGATAACTCCTCCAAAACTTATATAATATAATATATTATAGTAAACAATAAGGAAACAAAAATACATAACAAATCATTTTAGTCAGTGTTGTATGACGAATAAAGGATGTTTTCTATAGAACTGTCCATTAATCAATACAATAATTGCCAGTACATTTTGTATCTTCTGCACAAAATATTATTTGTCATACGGGAAAAGTATTTATTTACTTCAGAGACTCCAATTATCACGGATACTTGGTCTCGTTCGGTCGCATTTAGCGGATTTAATACATTATCTGTGGTTTCAAGTCGGAATGACATATTCTGCGCACCAAACGGAAATGAGTTGAATTGTTTACTAACAAAGTTTTCAGAGACTGTAAGTAGTTAAGGTCATGGGGATTAACCTTACTCTTTCTTACTCCACTAGCTTTATAATATAAATATCAAACATAATTATTGAAGATCTCATACGCGGGTTTTCAGTAACAAATGTAAAACTGCAAATTCGGGTCGGCTAGTCAATTTACCACAAAGCTACGTTACCATCGACTATCTTATTCGGATTTTCTACAGCCAATAATCCACCATAAAGGAGTGGTGAAAGTTCTCACGTTCTATCTGCTATTCTATTTAGAAAGTCGTATGTTACTGTAGTCCTACGACTGTGTCCTGACGCTGGTAACAAAGTTTGAATATAAAGAGTGGCTTTAAACAGAGACTTCCTCTGTGTGTGACCAAGGCAGGTTTGGGTCAGTTAGTGTTGGTCTCATGTCATGGCACAGGAAGGTAACAAACTCACATTGAGGCGCCTGGAGTGTCCCATCCTGAAGTTCACCAAAGTGGCACTACCTACAGATCTAGAGAGACTGCAGAGACATCACAGCAACATATTAAAGGTACAGGGAACTACCACGGGGTAATATTGCAACCTAACAGAAAAAAAAATAAAAAATGAAATATTGAAATATAATTGCAACGGCTCATCTAGTTGGATAAAAACTAACCCAGTGCTTCTTTGCCTGTACAGCACCTGTTGCAGTCCTTGCTCTGAATATTGCTGTTTCTATGTTGCTTTTAATATCAACGATAGACAAATGTTAACACAATGGAATATAAATAATTTGTCAGATGGGATCATTTCAATGGAAAGATACATTTAAACCTTTTCAAAAAAAGACTCCTAATGGAGGCTATGAGGTGCCACATTGACAGCAATGGTTGCAAGTAAAATTGGGAGGGGTACTGAATTGTAATTGTACCCTCTACTCCTGTATGAACACATGCTTCTTAGTTTTATCTTGTGGTTTGAAATATACACAAATGCAACGCTATAATCGAATAAACTGACATTTTCCCTAAATGACTGATATATTTTATTGTGTTTTCAAGTAATCATTGAATGGTAAATTGGTTAACTGTTCACTTCCTTCCTTGCAGTTTCAGCGTTGTCATCAATGGGACCGCCTTCATCAAGAGCACATAAATGCCAGCCGAACCGTTCAGGTGAATTTATTGACTAGATTCAAATATTGTTGTGTGTGTGTGTGTCATGATGTTTGTGAGTACATTGTGTTTGGGAGGTAAAATGTGGTTGGGTGATATCCCCATTTTGCAAATCCAGTGAAAAAAATGAAACGAAACTCTCTTCAAGCATTTAGGGTCGGCACCGTATGTAAATGAAACAAAAGGTCTTAGAGAAATAAGCATCAGAACAGAGAAGCAAACTTCCTGTAGCAAAGACTACTTCCTATCCAGTGTCATTTGTGATCAATCCCTCCCTGGCCTACCTCGTTCTCTTTTCTTTAGCTACCTCCCTGTGTGCCACTGGGACTGCATGTCTTTGTACATTATCACCATATCTTAGGTTATCTCCATCGTACAAACAAAGAAACACAGTGAGCTTCCAGACCAGAGTCATGCCATGCAAACATGGGAAAGCACTTGTCCCTCCCCTGGGTTAAGCCTTGTGGGGGGGGGGGGGGGGGTTGGCATGGCGAGATATGTGTGCCGGGGAGTGGGGAACAGCCCGTCAAGTCAGGAGGAGGTGGGGGATCTTCAAATATGACTGTGTTCATACTTATTCATATAATTTGGGTTCGGTGTGTCAGTGAATGTCTTTCTGTCCCTTCGTTCAATTTAGACGAGTGCGTGTGTTTGTAGTGGGACACGGTCACTGGACATTGCTGAGCCGGTCTGTCTTTCTGTCTTGTCTCTCTGAGAGGAGATGGATGGATAGCCTCCAGGGCTTAAGGTGCGGGGCTGAGCCCAGGTCTCCAGGCAGACCCCCTGCCCTACTCAATGTGCGTACAGGCTGCAGAGAAACACACTGCTCCCACTGACTGACTGATGTCTTCTCAACCCCTTTCCTCCACTCAATCCTGGATAGGCTGACCGTCGGACGGACGGTCGGTTGGACGGACGGACGGGCGGACCATTTCTGTACTCACTACTGCTTGCACACCTCCTAAAAACCCAGTTCATTGTGACTTTAAGTGTCAAGTTGTTGTGCTTTGCTCAACTTTCTGTTGGGAATGCTAAGGGGTAGTTAACATTCTGACAGCTCGGTCTCCCTGTGCTCCTACTGGCTTAGTGATAATCCAGTCTGCACAGTCTATGTAAGTGCGTGTGTGTGTGGGTGTGTGTGTGTTTGTGTGTATCAGTGTGTGTGTGTGTGTGTGTGTTTGTGTGTATCAGTGTGTGTGTGTGTGTGTCTAGGTGTGTGGGTGTGTGTGTGTTTGTGTGTATCAGTGTGTGTGTGTGTGTCTAGGTGTGTGGGTGTGTGTGTGTTTGTGTGTATCAGTGTGTGTGTGTGGGTCTAGGTGTGTGTGTGTGTGTCTGTGTAAACACACACGCCTGCTGAGATGCATACCTTCCTGTGTGCGTCTCCTGAGGGGTTCGGGCCCTCACTCATCCCTCTCTCCACCAGGTGTGATCACCGGCTCCCTGCTCCATAATGACAGGGAGATGACAGGCCCACCACTGTGTCCATCCTGCCTGTTGACACGCTCCTCCACCCATCCCCTCATCCCATTCCGCTCCCTTTCTTCCCCCCTCTCCATATCCCCTTAGGTCATGGGGTGAGGCGATGTTGAGCTTAGCTCTCCTCTCGTCATGGTGACAGGGGAAGGGGGGGTGGGTGGATAAAGGCGAAAAGACGCATGACATTGTCTGTAAGGTATAGTATCTGTGTGGGGAGGGGGGGATTTTTATACGTGTGTATGTTTAAACTTGTCTCCCCGCAAGTTCTTCCTGTCTATGGTAATCCACAGTGCTGCCAAACCCAAACACCATAGCCAGGTATGTCACCACTGCAACCCCAGGGGCAATGGGAAGGTTAGGGGGTCTGATCACCCGTGAGAGACGTGGCTAAAGAGGCTGTTGCTGTCGTTTTATAGCGGATGTCGCCCTGCTGATTCCTACCAGAATGAAGGTAGTTAAGAGCAGGATCTGTACGCAAAACAGATCAAATACGATGGGATCCAAGGTAGACGGTCCAGCGTTACAATAGAGGGCAACACGTGGTATCAAAAGAAAAATGTAAAACAAAAGCCATCTTAAAACCCGTACAGTAAAACACAACACTGTGTATGATATACTGTGGGTAAATAGTTGTACCAGCACAATTCATTCAAATTTGCTGCGTAATTTGGCTGTGTAATTTGGCTGTGTAATTTTATCCTGCGAAAATAAACGCTTGGCGGGCTGACAACGTAAGAAGAACTGATTTCTTTCAGACTTTCTGGCTTGCTTTTAGAAACGGCAGATGATTCATTTCACCAGCCGCCATTCAACAAACACCCGGAGAGAAAAACTCGCCAAAGGTCACGGTTAACAGGTGTGTCCGATGTGATAGATTGAACTCCATGATGTTTCTTTTAAATACGGTAGACTTAACGAATCGACAAAAAAGATTGCATGTACTCTACCTCAAAAAAGCACAGATTGAACTGAATGTGCCAGACAGAATGATCACAGTGCTCTGTGTTTTTTGTTCTCTGCAAGAGCCAGAGTTTGTCATTGAAGCCTCACAACTATTGAAAGTAAAATTACAAGTAATTTAACAAACATCCAAAACTATAGTTTTGAAAAATGTTTATAATTCCAGCCTACAGATCCTCAGTTTTTGAGGTCCTTTCTTACCACAGATAAAAGCTAATTATGATGATGATGTTTCTTCTTCTTCTTCTTTTTCTTCTTCTTCTTCTTCTTGTTATACCTTGGGGTATTTTATTGAACATTAATTGAATTCAGCAACCCAAAGTGCTTTGTTTGGATCTATGAGAAATAAACCGTCGGGAACACAGCGTATCTATTTGATTCTAAACATAATCTCCCGTTGGACTGTTTGTATGAATCGACAGACTGCAGACTTGAAACGGCATAAACAGGATGTCTAATGAAAGATCCATCCACAGCGCCGTAAGGCTGGGAGATTCCTCTCTGACACGGCAGGATATCACGTTGACAAAGCATCCCAGGTCTGTACTAACATTTTCACCACATGAAGGGACTTGGGGGGTTTTAATCCGCCCGCACACACTTCCTTGTATTTCCTATTCCTCTCGTCGTTATCCTCTGCAGGAGAAGAGGTAGGGGCGAGGAAGGGGGATCTGAGTGGAGCAGAAACAAGCTATAGAAATATCCCGGTGAAACAGATTCAAAACTTAGGGTTACCAAACCCTCAAACCCCCCCCCTCCCTCCTCCTCCTCCACTTTCCTATCTGTGCCAACGAGCGAGCGGAGGGCGATAACGAACCGCTCTAATCAAACAAACATTCACAGCAATGTGGCATTTCCCAGTTAGATAAATGAATAAAGTTGACACAAGAGGTAAGGTAAAGAGAAAGAGAGAGATTAAGTAAAGTAGACACCCAGTGACAGCACGTCCATAGAAGGCATTATGCACTGCTCTGCCTACCACAACACAGCAATGGATTCACAATGGCCTTGTCTTAAAAAAACGATTCCATCTAATGAAGGCGTAAAATGATTCATAGAGTTTAATTAAGATTAACTCGCTTATTTATCTTTTTGGGAATTACTTTCTAATGTTGGATGAAGTTCCATGCACGTTTTCAAGAGGCCAATCACAGAAGTTTCTTCAATCTATCCCTGTCCTGGAGTTGACCTCATGGAATCACACACCTGCAGATGGAGAGTGGACAGTGTGGCCTTGGGTGAAGGCGTTTTGTGATTCACAGAGTCTGGCTGGCACACAAGCAGTTAGTCTACTGTCACTTGGATTACGTCTTGCTAAAAGGAAGCAGAGAGATATGGAGAAAGAGAGGGAGAAAGAGAGGGAGGGAGAGAGAGAGAGAGAGAGAGAGAAAGAATGAAAGAGAGGGAGAGTCAACCAGAGTACAGGTGTTAAGCCATATGGGGCAGGAACCTCACATTACTATGCATGGAATTTAAGATGACATATTATACTATGTGCATACGAGTTCAAATGAGTTTGGAAAACAGTTGAATTAAACACAACCTCTCAGATTTACTAATATATTCAAACGGTACCTGGAATGTCAGAGGAGATCATTTGAATGCAAAAACCTCAGGAAAATTCATGACGTTATGTGGCAAATAATGTGTCTCATACTAACATCTACTGGTGATCAGCGGTACTACGAGGTTGATCATTGACGCATCGAGCTATTTACTAGGGTGATGACAAGGACTTTGTTTAATTTGATTTTCATAGTTGTCCCACTTACGCTTATTTTTCTTGTGCGAGGAAAAAG
>JAVQJS010061039.1:0-12486 GCA_036024795.1 Galaxias rostratus | reverse complement strand
CTCTCTCTCTCTCTCTTTCTCTCTCTCTCTCACTCTCTAAATCCCATATAATATATACATGTCCTGGTAGTGCCAGGACTGGGAGTGTACAGGAATGTATGTGATGGATTGTTTTCTGTCAGACTGTTCTGACCTGATAACCTCTCTCTGTCCTCTCTCTTTCTTTATCTCTCTCATGCCTTCTCTCTCTCTCAACCTCTCAATCTTGCTCCCTCCTTTTTGTCCACCCCCCCCTCTCTCTCTCTATATATATATATATAGGAGGAAAGAATATACATATATTATTCACTCACAACTGACTTTCTCACACCATAAAACATAAAACTGAAATTAACAAAGTCGCATACATTGTGAGAATAAATTCAAGAATCCATAACTGTGATGAATATTCTGTGACAACAAAGAGCGTTGTGGCAGCTGTTGCTGCTCCATTATCGCTTTCAGGTGTCTGTCGCTCTGGGGTATGTGGGTGAGCAGGGAGCTTGTCAGAGGACGGGTTCCTTCCAACAGACACACACAAAGCCCCTCTGTATCAAGGTAACACTACCCTCTTCAGCTGGCCCAACAGAGGGTTTGAACCGAGTGTCGGATAAACACAAACACACACCGTTTACATGTGCCCATGGATTGTTGTATGTCTGCATGGAGTATGGATGTTGCACAACAAATGTCCCTTTCATGATACAATCTGAATATTAACTTCAAATGCATTTCTAAGATAAACACCCCTTCGTTGCATCTCATGCCAATTAGCTGCAGGGTCAGGCGGAGGGTATCGGCCACATTAAACAGTGTGATCTACTGGGGCCAGGGCCGGACCCAGTTGGGCCCTACTTGGGCCCAGAAGCCCTGCTTCATCAACCTTGGGATCTCTAGTTCGGACAGCATCAGACGTTCGAGCATAAACATGACCACTGTTTATCTCCAAACCTACAACCGACCCCCAACCACACCATTTTACACAACTGACACATGCGAAACTTGGCACATGTGACACACCTGATTAAGATAACATGAAGAGGAAGCCATCCCTAACAGACAAACACAAATACACATATTTTATACAGTATGCATGCTGTTTCTTGCTAATAGCCTCACATGTATTTTGTTTTGTTTACATTCATTCTTATATAGTATAGTATAGTATGGTATAGTATATTATCATACATCTAATATAGGATATTGCTAACAAATCATACGCTAAACAACTATAAATAATCATGACATACACACAAGTAGTTACACACAGCAGTCATATGGAAAAATTCAACTTCTAAAGTTTCGCAATCACAACTGTTGAAATTAATTCCTGGTCTTTCACGCTTTATTGGCAAACTCCACCCATAACAAAAAATTATAACTCACTCTGCAATAAGATGATAAGAACAGTTAGATCCAAAATCCCCATAGTTTGCACTGTCTGTCCTTGTACTATAACAGGTCTTCCCTTGGAGAGAGCTCTTGGGGGCAAGGCTAGCAGGAGGACACTGATGGAATTCAAGACCCCTCAGAAACTCTTCAAGTTTAATTTTGCGCCCCCACACGCCTTGTGGACAGACTAAGTATTAGACACCCTCACCGTGACTGACTACTTTGGACAAGAACCATTGACTCCCAGTCTGCATGTCAGAGGAGGAAGGCCTAATTCAAAGGCATTACTAACTGTGATGGCATTTTGCATTCAGACATTCACCAGGTCACTACTGAGTGTCAGTACAGTGCATACTGATAACCTCTTTGTTGTGTTATTTTTGTTTCTTTTGAATACCCTCTGTAAGAACGGCTTGTTTTTTTGTGTCTGTGTAGTCTAGACTTTTTGGGCCAACACATTGAGGAGATACAGTACACTAATGAGCGTGACTTTCTTTTTGCATGAGGCTATATTACTAAATTGCTGTAAATTAGGCTATGTTACTGTCACTGGTTTGCCTTTTTGACAGAAAGTTTGAATCTATGGACCTCCACATGTGCTCAATAATCATGGAAAGCCTGTCTTGGTTCTTATGAACCTTCAAACAGCTTGTTCAATAATCAGATCTACGATCTTTGTATAACTACATGCACACGTCATAGCTTGAGCTTTTCATTAAGTAAACAATGACTGTGGTAACTTAGTAACCTTTTTCATCCATCATAGCATTACTAATCAAGCGAATAGTTTGGAACAAAAATCTAAAGGACATGTGTCACGCACAGTCACCATTGTGTGTGCTAGCGGTGGCAGTCCATGGTGAGTCTAAGTGGGACAGCTGAGGGGCTGTTTTGTGGCCCTCCTCCCAGACATCATGCCTATTAGGTTTCCCAGTACTCTTACCAACACAACCTATACATTGTCATATTCGTGGGCACACATGCGAACATTTGCAGAGCACATGCAAAAATAAAAGCATGTGCTCTTGCTACCACATACATGAATATCCTGGAGATCCTTCAGATGGCAGCTGCTCTCGAACAACCACCGTGCCAGCTGTTGATATGGTTATTAGCTGCTGTTAGGTTACCACACACAGACACTTTCATGCTCTCCCACTCTCCCTCTCTCTCTCTGTCTCTATCTTTCTCATGGACTTTCTCTCTCCTCTCTCTCTTCCTCTCTCTTCCTCTCTCTCTCTCTTTCCGTCTTTATTTCTTATATAAGTACACATGCACATACATGCACACACACGCACGCACACACACACACACACACACACACACAAACACACACACACACACACACACATACACAAACAACCACTAATACACACACAAACACAGAATTGATCGTACAACTTGTACTATACAGTTGCATGGAGTAAAAAACTTGTTGTGGCATCTTAGACAGCCCGGAAACTGTAATGTGGAAATAGCAGTTTAATGGAAAGTAATGGTCTCAGATGTATTATTTTGTATCACAACATATAACCAGTGTAACTAGATTGTGTGTAGCTATTGTGTGCAATAAACTGAGGTTAACAGGAATGCATTGGAGCAAAACGGATTACTCTGACATTTCAAAAGCTTTTTTTGTAGAGAGATAGGATTTATGGATTTATTGCTTTTTAGTACAGTGCCATGGCCCCTTACTCATTCAACCAGGAAAACAATTTTGTACAGATGTTAATGAGAAGGAAGGGATCAGACCACAGACAAGGGCAATAACATAAAGATGACCATAACAATACTTTTGTTTTAAAGTAATAATAATAATGCATTATATTTATAAAGCACTTTTCAAAACACTCACAAGACAATGAAACACAAAGTGCTGATATTGTGAAAGCAATCTCATAGCGCTTGCACAGGGTTCACATGTACACCTTAATATAAATTGATATGGATGTAGAAATTACTCATTCAATTTATTCAACTGACCTTTTCATGCTGTTAGAGAAGAAAACACATAGTAAAGTAAAGTAAAACCTTTGATGTTTTGTCTCTAAATTGCTTGATATCAATGTGAATTATAGTATGTCATGTATTGTATGGCAGCAAGAACATTTTGACAATTTTGCAAAAGTGTTTAGTTTTGCTACCAAAGTGATCAGTGTGAGTTTCTACATTATGACGTAATTCAAAAGTTATTTATTTAAGTGTCTCGAAGGGCTTTTAAATGTTTTAAATGTCACTGAAATTCTTTGCTTCAGACACAAAATGAAAACCCTGCTGGTTTTTTCATTAATTCTATCAGATGAGTTTTTTTTTATCATTTTCACAGAGATGCATTGAGCATTTTTCAACATAAACAAAAATAGATATTTTCTCATTTAATTACAGTTAATTCTAATATATCAACTGCATTATTAGTTCTTTATAGTAGTTTGTGGTATGGCCTAAAAAAAATTATTCAAAGTGTATCAAAATATTTATTTGATTTGCTTCCTGTAAGACAGCGTCCTGGTAGACACCACGATGGTTCTAAGTAATCAACCACTTCCTTATTGCTTAGAAACGTTCATTTTAATATTGTGTTAATTGAATCATTTCAAGTATTTCCTTTTTGTCATATTTCTCTATAGTAGCTGTAGGAAGGACACCACATTTCATGAACATACCTGAGACACCATTATTGGACTAGAAAGACCACAGCCTCCTCATGAGAGACCGGCTCCCAACCCAAGGTGGTGGAGAAAGACAATGTCCGAGGAAGACTAGAAGTCCGACGAAGACCAGAATTGCAGACTATCTCCGTAGATGCAGAAAAAACAGATGTTGAGTCAGAGGCAATAAGGGTTGATTCGATGGAGGAGAGACAAGCTGAGCAATAGCCTTTTCAGACCTCATTTTGACCAGGACTGGAGGAGAAACCATTTGCACATGTGGAGCCAGAGGTGCAGGCGGAGCTTCAGACAGAGTGGCAGCTGATCCAGATCCAGGGATAGTTTTGGAACCTGTAGAGGAAGACAGACCTGTCAGGGAAATGGAGGAAATTCCTGTATCTAAAATGCCTCTACATCAGGAACGATTGATGCAACTGGACCCCTGGTTTAAGGTACCATGGAGGTACTGGATGTTAGGCCACAGAAGCACAAACTTAGACACCATATTGGTCAGACAGCACGCAGGTGAGATAAGATAGCACCATGTAACATTTGGTACTGCTAACTTTATTATTCGGCTTATTTTGATCTGAAACCTCTTTGGCAAATGTCTCAGAACAATGGTTCATACCAACAGTCAAACACACATATGACTTATTTTTACAAATGAAAACAGAGAGATAAAAAGAATGTGAGGTCACAAGTTATTGAGGAGGGTTGGGCAACTAGTACATGTTATGATGCAATTATAAACCACAAGGAGAAGCCAATGTACTGGTTTGGGGGCAAGTGCCATCAGCTCTTTAGGGGATTAAAGAAAGCACCAGATGCTGAAGTGAGAGAAACTTGACATATGTAATGATTGAATTATTCCTCTCACTATTACTCATTCTTTTTTCTTCTTGGATGCCCAGCACTAACTTCAGGCAGTAGGGATAATAATCACTAAGTCGGTCAAGGGCATTAGAATGAATGCAAGCTTTTCAAGCTTACTCCTTCCAATGTCCATAAATAATAAAATAAAAGGAAGAAGCTGTTACTTATGTTTTGTTACCTCAGTATAGTTTTTCTCCCAGGACAATTTCCCTTATGGGCAACTGGCTTCCATCACCAACACCACCATCCACATAAAGGTGATGAGCTTGATGCAGCAGGAGACCGGAGTATGCCATCCCACATGGGTTAGAGGGCTACGACATCTTGATGTACAGTGCATCCAGAAAATATTCACATTGCGTCACAATTTCCACCATTTGTTATGTATGCCGTATTCCAAAATTGATTAAATAGAAAAAAAATCTCAAAATGCAACACGCACTACACAATAATGACAACATGAAAAATGTTTATTTTTTATTTTTGCTAATTTATTTAAATTATATAACTTAGAAATCACATGTACATAAGAATTCACAGCCTTTTTTCAATACTTTGTTGATGCACGTTTAGCAGCAATTACGGTCCCAAGTCTTTTTTAATATGATGCCACAAGCTTGGCACCTTTATCTTTGGGCAGTTTGCCCATTCCTCTTTGCAGCACCTGTCAAGCTCCAACAGTTTGGATGGGAAGCGTCGATGCACAGACATTTTCAGATTTCTGCTGAGATGTTCAATCAGATTCAAGTCTGGTTCCTGGCTGGGCCACTCAAGGACATTCATATAGTTGTCCTGAAGCCACTTCTTTGATATTTTAGCTGGGTGCTCAGGATCATTGTACTGCTGAAAGATGAGCCGTCGCTCCAGTATTAGGTCAAGAGTGGTTTGGAGCAGGTTTTCATCCAGGATATCTCTGTACATTGTGGCATTCATATTTCTTTCTATCCTGACTAGTCTCTCAGTTCCTGCTGTTGAAAATCTTTCCCACTGCATGACTGCATGACTGCTGCCACCACCACCCTTCAATATAGGGATAGTATTAACCTGGTGATGAGCGGTGCCTGGTTTTTTCCGAACACGACACCTGGCAATCATGCAAAAGAGTTTTATCTTTGTTTAATCAGATCTGATAATTTAGTTTTTCATGATTAAGAGTTGCATTTTTCTGTTGTATTCTGGCAAACGCCAGACAGAATGCCATGTGCCTTTGACTAACAGGTGGCTTCCGTACCGCCACTATACAGGCCTCATAGTTGGATTGCTGCAGAGATTGTTGTCCTTCTGGAATTTTCTCCGCTTTCCAAAGAGGAAAGCTGGAGCTCTGACAGAGTGACTATGGATGTTCTTGGTCACCTCCCTGACTAAGGCCCTTCTCCCCATGTTGCTCAGTTAAGATGCCAGGCCAGCTCTAGGAAACATACTGGTGAAACCAAACTTTTTCCATTTACGGATGACGGAGGCCGTTGTGCTCATTGGGACCGTCAAAGCTGCAGAAATGTTTCTGTACCCTTCCCCAGATTTGTGCCCTGAGCCAAGCCTGTGCCAGAGGTGTTATTTGGACTGACTATTCTTCTCTCTAGAGTGCAGCTTTGATTGGAGCAGCTGAGTCAATTAGGGCCTGTGGGCGGAGACTTCCATGTGAAGTCGCTGAATCTCAAGGAGGAGTGGCCTTTTCTCTTTCGTTCTTCTCCAGACGAACAGCACCTCACACTACACACATCGTTTATAGTTTCTGTTCAAAGCATTAACGTTATCTCTTGATCGGGTGAGTTGGTGACAACACTACTGCTTTCGGGTTTTTGTGGCAGGTTAGCGAATTATCTTTTGTTAGGTAAGCCGGGAGTGCGCTGGGTCCGCCTTCCCATTGCGGGGAGGCTCAGCGGCTCTCGGAGTTTATGTTTGTTTTGCACCAGCTCACCTGTTCCGATTGTTCTTTTGTTTTACAATAAATACATATTTTTTCATACACCCTGACTCGTGTGGTTGGCCTCTCCTTATGTTGCGTCCTCTTAGAGCCACTTTTACGGGGACGTAACAGAGGTCTACAAACATTTCCTTTGACTTCATGCTTGGTATGTGCTCTGACATGCACTGTCATCTGTGGAACCGCATGCACAGAGGTGTGTGCTTTCAGAAATCATGTCCAATCATATGAATTTGTTTATATACACACATATGGATTTCTTTAGATCGGTTTCTCCTTAACACACATGCAAATTCATGCCTGTGTGTCTTCAACAAATCAGGACCAATAGCACATTAATGGATTGAAATCTTAGCCACATACGTAGTCACCCACATCAACGAGTTGGATCATATTTGATTGTGTTGTATATGTTTTTAAAGCCAACATTGAAAAAAACAAAAAACATCTGTTTGTTGAACGGCACCAAAGTTGCTACTCTGCCATACTGTACTGCATGCCTTTAGTGAGTTAGACATAGGATGATTCAAAGTGACTATGCTCTGTGAGATGACATGATTGAGGTTAGTCTGGATAGAGTACAGCTGTTTTACGAAGATTCCACATGCAGGGCACATGCAGTTGTTTGTGTATGAGAGATAAAGTGAAAGAGCGAGAGCTAGTGAGAGGGTGACAGAGTGGGCAGTCTGAAGAGAAAGTGTGCATGTGTGTGCATGTACGCTGCCTCTGAGCTCAGTCGCACCTGTTTCAAAGTGAGTGATGAAGCCTGGTTTACATACAAATGAGGCAAAACAAAGTTAGGTACTCCTCCATCACAGCAACTAATTTTATCCTCTCGCCCAAAGCACAGCCATGTTTGTTGCTCACAGAAAGAATCTGTGGGCTCCCAGCCTCCACTCTCCACATCCAGCCTGACCTTTGCACGGCAGCCTCATACACTCATCAATGAACCCTGCCAAATCCTGGTCTTAATCTCTGTACTTTGATCCGAATGTTTTTTCTCACCACGTCCCTGTTCATCAGATCACTGTGACCTCCACTTGCCAGCAAAGGCTTGCTAGGATCGATGTCTTTCTTGATTCCAATCCTCTGTGGATCAGACTGAGTGATATAGCAAAGATGGAAAAGTGCCAGTCTTCAGACCTACACTTTCCATTGGATCTGCTTTTACAGTTTTTATTGCAGCATAACATTCCATTATTGAAATCAAATTAAATAACCTAGTTATTCACAGATCAGGATATAGAAAGTCTAAGCATGTCACATGCCTTCTTCAGACAAAACGCAATGAATTATACTATCTTGTGTTGTGCTTGAAATAGTGATTTGCATTCCCCAGAGAAGGCTCATCCTTTAAGGTTTTTTTAAATTAATTTATATTCCATAAATACGCAGCACTTAGTTCTGATTCTTGAGTCTCTGTACAAGATTTCCCATGTCATGCAAAGTCACAGGAGGGAACTTACCAAGTGAACAAGTAGGAATATGAAAGGAAAAAGTTGTAATCAATGTGAAGGGACATTGACAGAAGGACAACTAAAATAATTATGAAACATAAGAAACAGCAAGAAAAAGAATTGTTATAGCCCAGATTAATTAAGGCAATTGTTTCTGTCATTCCTCTGTCCAATGCAAAATCAACCCCACAGAAAAACAGATGACATGGCTTTCAAAGATATTTTATTTTCATAGATGTCATAAGATATTTAATCCAACTCCTTTATTCATAAGACTTATGAACAAAGACTTGCTCTAAATAATAATCTTAAATTTGAATTATCTCATTCTCACTATCTAAAATGTGTTGGGGATTGTACGTAGCATTAAATGTGAATCATGATAGTTCATTATTAATCTTAAATATTGCTACCTTCACTCGCAATCAAAACAAAAACAAAAAAAATCATCTCCATTATAATTCACAGAAAAGCGATTGGCAAACAAATAATCCTTCATATCTAACAATGGCTATGTCTTGCCACATACAAAACTATTTAGATACATTTTAAATGTAAATAACATTCTGCAATTAAAGTATACACTCTTTATGGTTTTGTTTCCATGGTTGAATTTAATGTCACTATCATGACAACACCAGCATGATAAACTACACTACATTCTCTATGTTGGTACTAAATTCCTGGCCATATCCACAAATAGAGGTAAAACAACTGATAAACAGTAAATCAGTTCAGAAATCTTTAGAAACTACTTTTGTCTGAGCTCTAAAATGTGTACAACAAAGTAAAGATAGTAAACATCTTTGAACAAAAAGTAAAGCTATGTACCAGAGTTCAATATTGCTTTAGCGTTGTCTCGTGGAATGTACTCTGAAACCCTCAATAAACTGCTTCAATCAGGCAATCCATCTCCATGGCAACAATAAACCTGGTGAACTAGTCCGTGTTGTTGAGTCTCTTACTAACTAAACATTTGCAAATACATGATATTATTATTATTTATTCTACAATTGAAAGGGTTCAAAATACAAAATCTCAAAAAGCCAGTACAACTCTGAGGGAGTTATTACTGTTTTTGTTTTTAGAGTAGCTACATTCAGCTCTAGGACACACAGCAAGTAGACGACGTTGCGGGCTGTTCCAGAATGGACTCCCTGCGGAGATCATTGGGGAGGGTGCCACTCGGTCCCCATACGTTGAGCTCCCCATAGATGCCCATCTCGATCATCTCCTCCTGCCAGGGGATGGATATGTTCCCTGAGGAAAATTCGTCAAAGAACTCCCGGTCAGGGTCATCCAGGCCCACACCCTTTACACTGGAAAAGGCCCCAACATCATCCAGGTCCTTGGCATAGACAACCTTAGAGTCAGGAACAAAGGGAGGAGGCAGGATGCCTGCAGAGAACAGACAGGAGCGTTAGAAACAGAAGTACGTTTTTCTGTCGTAACATTTCGAGACCCCGCACATCTGGTTGCCTTTTAAAACATGCAATGAAGTTGACGTAACATACAGTTAGACAACTTTCTGTAGAAAATTAGTGAGAACGTTTTAAAAAATATTCCCCCAAACAGCAGAAGGCAAAATAAAGGTTTGTTTCTTTTCAACATTACAATATAGAAAAATGACAATGAAAAAAACCTAACTATAAACTTATTAACATGTGCTGGTTCTGCTTTGACTTATTTCTTCTATTAACATTATGCATGAAGTGCGTGACTTGTACCTGCATTAAGTTTCCTCCAGTTGATGTCACTGAAGAAGGAATGTGCCCGAATCTCATCACACGTGCCATTTTTAAAACCCATCCTCTTGTCCACCTCTAATACCAGCAGCCCTTCACATAAGGACTTGGCCTTCTCACTGAACACTTCAGAGTAGACCACTGTGCCGTTCAGTACACGCTCTTTCAGCTCATCACGTTCCACCTGTCCAGGAAGAAATGCCATTTATAAGTTTTGCATTAAGACTGGACAAACCATTCAACTGATATTAAAAAAGAAATATGACCATTCAATGGTAGAACAGTAGTTAACAGTGAAAACGAAATGTATAATGTGATTGAGATAGACCAGGTGTCGTCACCTTCTCTCCTCTTTCTCTGAAGGGATTCCTGGCTGCCAGGAACTCGTACAGTGTGACACCCAGAGTGAAGTAGTCCACCGAGGTGTCATACTTCTCCCCTTTCAGCATCTCCGGGGACATGTATCCTAAAGGCAGAGAGGCTGTTAGGGTGGGCAATCTCCTCTCAAGATTTAACAATAACTTAATGAGTGCACATACAAAATTATACTTTTAGAATTTTACAAATGTATGCAATTTCTTTAGTTTTAGGATAGATCTCTCATAAATCTTTGCTATAGTCCAGTGGTTCTTAACCTTTTTGGAGGTACTGAACCCTGAAAGTTTCATAAGCGCATTCGCCGAACCCTTGGCACCCTTCACCGAACCCTTCGTACAGAAAAGACTCACAGTGTGTGCATTTTGACCTCCGCCGAACCCCTGAGACTGACCTCCGATCGAACCCAGGTTAAGAACCACTGGATTAAGCCTTGAAGTAACGTCATTCCATTCCTGGACACTTTCCATACTCTCATTGTACCCAAAGCATTAATTAATTACGGAGGCAGAACAATGTTCACCCATTTTTAAAACCTCAGGGAATACAATGTGAACAAAACCAGTGGAACCTGTTAAGCTGCTACACTGTGGCATCATTGGAAAGGTCAATATTAAGGACTATTGCAGACATGCAGGGAACACTGCAACACACAAGCAAAGAATGGACATGTGGACACGGGCACCAGACTAGATAGTTGGATAGAGACACAGGAGCCATTCTAGATAGTTGGACAGAGGCACAGGAGACATCACAGATAGTTGGACAGAGGCCGTCCAACTATCTAGGATGCTGTCTGTGACACAGAAGCAAAGGGAGCTGTGGAGTCCCAGGCTGCAGCCTCCTCTCCTCTACCTGACACCGCTGTCTCCCACAGAGAGTGGGGCTGCCTCCAGACAAACAAGACCAGGACATATTGATCCCAATCCACTTTGGCCCGGCCTGGCCTGGCTTAGCCAGGATGGACAGACGGAAAGATTACTCACCGCCCGCCTTGCTCTCCTGGGGCGACCGTCTCCAAGCAACAGAGTGCACCCCCCCCCCCCTCCCTTCACATCCCATCCCTTGGACTTCTAAAACACATTCATAGATACACACAGACAGACAGACACACTCTCTTTCTATGTTGGGTTATGAAATGTGGCAGCATGCTCAGACAGGCCAGCAGTGGAATGCACCTACCCAGGCTACCCTGATCCCACCCTCCTCCTCCTCCTTCTCCTCACACAGTAGCGAGGGGAGTGGATAGGTGGCATTGCTATAGAGACCACGGGGGTCAGGGCCAGGTTAAAGAGGCCCTATTATGCTATTCTGGGTTTTACTTTTTCTTTAGTATGTAGCTTTTTGTGAATGTAAAAGGTTTGAAAGATTACAAAGTCCATGAGCCACACAAAAGGGAGCTACTCTCTCTCTCTTTCCCCTCTAAGAAAACACTGCTTCTGAACTGCCTAAAATGCCTAGTTTGTAGTCCAGCATTTTCTTCCATAACTTATCTACGTAACTAAGCCACACATTTGCATAATGCTCTCCTAGCGGCTAGTTTGGCACGCCCTCAAACAGAGCCAGTTTGAGCGGAGGCTGGCAAGTTTGCATGGTGGTTTTGCCATGTTGAGAAATTGAAAAATGTAGAAAATGTCATTGGTGCGAAGGCAAATTCCTATTGTTTGGTCATCTGACCAATCAGAGCAGATTAGGCTTGTTGGGAGGGAAGGGGTGCCTTAAGGAGACAGGAGCTAAAACAGATGATGCTGGATACACAGGAGGTTTAGAATTTTTTGTATTATTTATTGAGCATTAAAACCCATAAACCTATTCTAATAGAACTCCTAAATTAAAGGTATGAACTTGAAAATGAACATAATGGGTCCCTTCAAAAAAAAACAAGATGTTGGGCCACACACACACACACACACACACACACACACACACATACACGCACATGATGTAATGGTTTAATCTCCTTCCATTTCGCACATCCTCCACTGTCCACACATGTACTCAACGGATTTACAAATAATAATAATAATAATTCATGACATTTATATAGCGCTTTTCCTAATGCACAAAGACGCTTTACAAAATGAAGTAGG
>JAVQJS010061038.1:0-24010 GCA_036024795.1 Galaxias rostratus | reverse complement strand
CATATCCCCCATCTGTACATATGATGTATATCTTAGTTACTTTTATATTATTTATATTTCTGGTATGGATATTTTGGCTCTGTTCTACGTAGTTGCTGCCTGCCATGTCATAAGAATTTCTTTGCTCTGAATGATCCTGTATTATACTGTGCACTTGACAAATAAAACACTTTGAACTTTATTCCTGCGTTCGAGTTTTTCATTTTCTTTCACCTTGTTCTGGGCACTCCCGTGACATGCATACATATCTATGTACGTTTATAATTTGCTTAACTATTATTTTTATTATAACAAGATTTACAATCCTATTTATCAACATTTAGGATAGTTGAATTAAATTGATAAATAGACATTTTTGAAGACAATAGTTTTGAACAGACAGCGGTGTAGAATAAGCTTTTTCTGTTATTTATGCATTGCTCTAATGCCAACCAAAAAATTAAAATGAAACGGTTTTACATGATCTCAAATTCTGCAAATGTAGAGGACAGTGTCGGCCTTGGAAACAACCACCTTTACCTTTCAAGAATGATCTCCACAATATGATAGTTGATAGAAAGGTAATTCAATGATTATTTGAATGAATGCATACTTCACTATTAAAGTCTATTTGGGGTGTGCAAAATATTATACTTTCATCAAGAAGATTAGTGTAAGTTTCCAGTCGTCCATTTGTGCAAAACTCAGGCTACTCAATTTCATTCGAAGTACCGGGGGCATAGGTGGTTTTGATTGCAATTTCTGTAAAAATATGGAAGAAATACATGTTAGTTATCTTTTGCGTGTTGCACTGATGTAGTTTATTAATTATAGTCATGACAACAAATAAACAAATGTATCATGCCTAAACCCTAAATAAATCAAAATTGAGCTTATACATGTAAGTAAATAAATACCTGGGCAGGGTCCACTTTTAAATACAATGTCATCAATGGCTATATCACTTCGTACCGAAGAACCTCTGGTAGCTTCAAACACAATCTAAACAAAAGAAGAGACAAACTTAGTATAACAAAGAAGCTGTTAAAATTGTTCCTATCCTTGGAATATAATAAAGTTATGTTTTTGGTATGCGTGTTTTTCCTCCACTTGCCTGATGCTGGAAGTCACACTGGTATTCCACAATGGCTCTTAGCCAAGTGACGCTCTGTTCACCACTGCGTTTCCATAGCAACACGTATTCACCGTTTTTGTCCAAGTAGACATTGAGCTGACCTGTGCCTGAGCCATACATGTGGTAGAAGAAGTGCAGACACTGAGGACCCCTGGCTCCTCTCAGGTTGCTGGAGAGCAGACGTGCATTCTGACCAGACAGCATTGGGGACGCCTCAATGTGCATGTAGTGTCCTGAACAACAATGTAAGCAACATTTAAAGTGCTCCAAAGTTGGATGCTCTATGATGACACTTAAACATATTCCACAATCAAAGGGTCATTAGAGAGGATGGTGGAGAGAATCTCACCCAGGCCTGTTGTGTGATCACCTCTAGGACCAGTGTATGAAGTGGGAGTGGGTCCTTTCCTCCGTACCCAGTCCTCTGCGTCCCCCTGCTTGTCCTGGCTGTATCCACAATATCCTGTCTCAAAGTCACAATACCCAGGAACAACCAGGAGTGAGGCTGTAAAAACATCACAAACAGAGATGTCGGTATGAGGTCAGTGATTTTACAAAATTTAGCAATGATGAAAGGCTTGGTCATAAAAAAAGATCTATGGAGTATTTTTATTTAAGGGTATAGTTTGCCAAGGAAAAATTACAGAAAACTGAATTAGGCTTACCAGCATTTGGATCACAGTCACCAAGACTGACTCTGATGTCATCCAGAGCCACTGACCCACAGTCCCAGAAGCTCTTGCATGCGCTAACAAACATAACCTAAACAAAGATTCCAATATTACAATTGTAATTGTTTTAAGAAAGTGATATGTCATGATCTTTAACTGGTTCAATCCGGTGAAGGCTTTTAATACCTCCTAATGGATTCCTTTAATATGAAATGCATACTGTATAATTTGAAACAGATGATTTTTACGAAGTTGGATTCAAGTAAAAGGAAAAAAGGCAGGAAGGAGAATTAATCAATCACATATGAATCTTTCAAAAGATCCTCGCGGAAGAATAGATATGTATCCTAATCTGAAAATGTTTATTGACAAAAGAAACTCAATTTGAATTTGAGAAAACAATAATAAAGAAAATCTGATAGGCTGCAAAAGTAATTACCTTCTTTTGTAGTCTGAATCTTACAAGAAATGTTTACCTATTTTCTCTATGAGGTCAATGATGTTTGTAAAATAGATTTTTTTTTGCCATTTTCAAAGACTGCTGTTCTCAAACACTCAGTTCTACTTCTAACCTTAGCCGGCTTCACGCTCTGGAAGGTGACTTCAGTGGCTATCCAAATGTTTCGGGATTTCGCCCCCTGGGTCCAAATCCTCTCCTTGGTGATGCTGTTTGAGTCCTGGAGGTAAATGGCCAAGGCTTGGTCCGTCTGATTGAATCCTCTCAGAGAATAGAAGAACCTCAGGCAGTATTTCATGTTACCGGGAAGAATTGGGCCCATCAGGCGACTACTGTAGCCAGAACGCGGGGCTAGCTGAGAGTGGGCCAGAAGGAAAGACCCTGCGGTGTGAGGGGGTAAAGACATGGGTTTGGCTTTTTTCTTATATCTCTTTGCCATAGATTGTTATTTGAGAAGGTAGAAAAAAAGAGTCTGCTTTTATGATGGAAATTGGCTAGGGGTGTCTTAGTAGCCTGGCTCTTTATTAGAAAGGATCTCTGGCACTGCTGTTGACTGTGTTTACATAGGAATTTAAGTGCACTAAAGCAATATTAGAAATGACACTTACGAATCCCGAGATAGTATAGTAAAGAAAGCGGCACCCACATTAACAACAGGATGGAAAATTAATCCGTCCGTCAATGAAGAGGCTGTACGGCAAGCAGAGGTAACCCTTAAACAAATGAAAATAGTAGGACATAGACAAGGAGGATATGGACTCGGTAAAAGTAAACAGAGATGGTCAAAAGCAACCCGTTTGGAACCACTCAAATTAGTGATAGAAGAGAAACGTAAGAAAGAGGAAGCAGTAAGAAGAGCTAAAACTGCCTCACAAGCCAAACAAGAGGAATGGATTCAGTGAAAGAGTGTAAAGTGGAGGAAAATTATCAGGAAAAACTTGTGTGGAATGGTTTCAACAATAATTAGCTTCATTGTTAGGGGAGCCTATGGCATACTACCAACACCGAAAAATCTCAGCCAATGGGCAGGTGATGATCCAAATAGCTCCTTCTGTGACCATAAGCAATATATAGCAGACAGAAGTAGCCGGCGACTGTGGGTGAAAAGAGAGGATCCTCTTTGGGTACAAAAGCAAAGAATGTCATGCAGAAAAACCAAGAAGTGGTTTAATCTCAGGACTAAGGTATAAAAGGTAAGTCCTTCCTGCAGGAACCGAGTAGGGAAAGATTGTCTTATTTTTAGGTGATAAGTATCCCTGCAGAGTTGGCATTGAAAGCCTGCTGGAATAGGAATTATTTTTAATATCTGGTTGTGCCGAGAGCGGATATAGAGGGGGATGGTTCTGAGACGTCATTGCTCACCATCAAGCCTTCTGGAGGTGTCGTATGCTCAAATTAACTGAACATCTAGGATGGAGGGTGCCGACTCGAAAACCGTAATGACAGATCTGCTCTCAACCCAAGTCAATTTTGAAATATTGTCTTTTGAAGTGCTCATTTAGAATATGGCATAATTGATATTGTAACAGGGGGCAGTACGGTGGCGCAGTGGTTAGTGCTGTTGCCTCACAGTAAGAAGGTCCTGGGTTTGATTCCCGCCTGAGGTCCTTTCTGTGTGGAGTTTGCATGTTCTTCCCGTGTTTGCGTGGGTTTCCTCCGGGTACTCCGGTTTCCTCCCACAGTCCAAAAACATGCAGGTTAATTGGTGACTCTAAATTGTCCTTAGGTGTGAATGTGTGTGTGTGAGTTGAATGTCTATGTGTTAGCCCTGCAATGGATCCGGTGTACGCCCTCACGCCGAACGTGGCTGGAATCCGCTGATTGACAATCGTGACGATAAACTGGACCGCGCACATACCAGAACAATATTGCGCAACGCCTGAAAACAAGCACTTTGTTTTGAAGTTCAATAGGACATTTGTTACGATGTTGCGAAGCGGACCGAAATGCTCTACGCAGACACTGAGATGTGGAGTAATAATATAGAAGGGTTTATTGTGGGAAGTTTGTGGGTTGAAATGAGCAGAGGTCAGTGGGAAAAAAAGTTGTTTAATTTACATTGGGTTTAGTTTAGCTATTTTGAAAATTTAACAATTATAAATATTTAATAAAAATCAATAAATAGATAAATAGTGAAATAAAGTAAAAGAGAAGTAAAGTAAAATAATAAATCATATGATTATAGAAATGTGAAAACTCTAATACATTACGATTATATTATATAACATTACCATATAATTGCTTAGCATCAGGACCTGCATCATACAAAAGGGTTTCTCTGCTCTCAAGTTTAGAAAGTCAGTGAAGCTGACAACTAAATTAACTGAGTCACAAACCGTTTGCCGAAAAAAAATTCTATATTATAAATAATAGAATTGCCAACAGTCACAACCTACTAAATGTATTTCTTAAAAGTAAAGTACTTCAAAGTAAAAGATGTATGGCACATCTCAAAATTTTCCACAGTCTTGGCTCAAATTGTATTTGTGTTCCCATCCGTGGATAAGACAACCACAGAATAGAAAATGTAATGCCACAAAAAAAGAAATTTGAATGGCACAAATTGTTATAATTATTGTCCCAATTAAAAATTCATTTGGATGTCGTTACTAAGCCGGTAACTACTTTGATGGAGTTTCTACAATTGCCCCCAATTGTGTCACCCATGATAAGCTACCCTGTCACCTAGAAACAACTAGCAAATATTTGACAAAGACATCTAGATGTTAGACAACAGAACAGACATCAAAACGAGATAGGTTTGAATGCACATACATGTTAAAGCAGAATGAGGAAAATACCACAGATGGAGAAGAAATCTAATATCTAACAGTGCATTTGCAAGTGGAACAAAATCATGTTATTTCTATTTTAAGACATAAAACTAGGAACCACATTATGCCATCGACCTACCATCAGTCAGTCTATCTGTCTCTGAAGAGACAGACTATGGCAACACCAAAAGGACAAACCAGCAGGACTGCAATACCGCAAATAACCAGGAGGCTCCGCTAAAACAAATACTGGAACAAGCTGCTTTGATATGGCAAAACTCACATATACCAGCAGTCCATTTCTAACTCTGTTACAAACATAGACTGAATAATAAATAAATAAATGAGAACCAGTTCCTGTGAGTGCAGTCCTTAAATGAAAACAAGAATTGTTGCACATATGTTGGATGCATTCGGCAACGTATAGTAGCTATGGTGCCAATTACAGCTAAATAAAAACGATTGTCATGAACTAACTTATTCTAATAGGGGAATATATTTATTAAACCGTGTTTCTTATTAACTGTATGCCATTACTATTGAAACAGCCATTTGTGTCTTTGCTCGATGCTTTTTTGTAAACCACTCAGTTTTAAAGCGTTAGGTCAGACTTCGGGATTCTTTTGTTTCTCACCTCATCAGACATGGCTTTATGCGTTGGTGAAATTTTTTTAAACACAACATACACGATTCATGAATCACTGCCTTGCTCGGGCTCGTTGAGTCAAGTCAGTATGTACGCGTATGTGTGAGAAAGGTCATTGAGATGTATAGGAGGGACCAAACATGTACTCCGGGGGTTGGCCTTTTTGAGTGTTAAGATTTAAATTCCTGAAATTTCCCCCAATTCTCTGGAACTACATATTGTACCTTTAACCGTATTATTGGTAAATAAAAGTACATCCTCATGGTGGAATTATTCTATTTCTCACAAAATTGGTCAAATTAAGACAAACTTCTATGGATTGTATTTATATGGACCAAGCGATTTTCTGAAAACCGAAGACACTCCATGCAGTACACAGGTAAAGTTAGCAGAAATAGTCTATTACTAGAGTACGGTGGCGCATTGCTGCCACCGGGATAAAAAAAAATAGCAGCCAAGTATATCGTTTTAACGATATAGTATTTCGAAATAACGAGAGGATTTTGGTGACCCCAACCGTTTGCTTAGTGCAGTTATTTCCCCTAACCGTTGCAGACAAGACATGCAGAAATCTCGTGGTAACTGCATATGGCTAGCACGACCCGGTGACCATCCTCCAAGTATTCCTGATTTAGTGAAGTGATTCCGTGTGCCATAGCAAGCCGCGTTAAAAAGGACAGGTTTCACTGCAGGTTTCTACCTCTTTAGTTAAAAACTGCAGCCTAAGCAATCAAGGGGGAGTTGATTCTTTTTGTTTTTTAACATGTACCTTTATGGTTATTGGAACAGGCAGACTGCCAAATAATGGGATTTTTATATTATAAGGTAGAGTATAATGATAGAATAGTATTATGAGCGGTAGAGTAAGATTACCTTGAACAATTCCACCAATAATAGAAACAAATTATTGTAAACTTTGGCTGACTAAAATTTAGAAAGTTTTCCTAAAAGAGAAAGAGCCGGTTGAGCCTAAGGATGCGACGCACTTCAGAGCCGTTTTCATGCCGGTGACGTATTGCCGTTAATTTCTATGACCATTCTCGGCCCATCTGTGTACTGCGCATAGGCGGATCCAGACCGGAACGTTACATAAACAGTACCAACTGCGGAAAGAGTTTCTTCGAGTCTATTCTTAGATTTCCCTTTCACAGGGGCAGCCAGATTGTGTTTTGGTCTACTCAAATTGTCCGTTAATCAGGTGACATTTGGAGACGTGGTTAGATAAAATGTAATTGTTGCTGGAGGAACGTTGGCAGAACAAGTATCTACGATAGTAAAAGAACGGCGTGACATTAAAATTGTTTCCATGTTGACGTTCGTGTTACAGGTATGTTAACACTTTCTAGTTGTAGTCTCGCCTTATAAACCTAGGTCTATTTTGGAAGATAATCTACCCCCGGGCTCACATGACTTTCGGGTGCAAATTGTGAACACTTTCTGCACGGCTTCATGAAAGCTAACATTGTCACTTGATTACAGTGCCACAGTTAATGTAGCCTATTCCATTCTAACAAAGCGTGAAGCGCCTTGCATGGATACTTCCTTATCAAGCCCGACTACAATGCGGCATCTGAACGTAACAAAGTCGACAGAGCCAATGATGTGACAGTTCTATAATACAGTATATCTACCCGTTCCAACTCATTTTCCTTAGCTGCTGTGATGGCGTCACTATTGTGGGAGCAGTCTTCGCTGGCCAACAACGGTAGTGCTCATGTGGACAACAGCAGCTGCTTCAGCTCCACACAAAGCACTGTCCTCAAGGGAGTTGGCTTCGGAGGGGTTCCTGTTGTACTTCTGCTAGACTTCATAGTCTTTCTGGTGGGTTAGGGTATTAACTAATATATATGAAAATGAACAGAACCAAATGCATAAAACATATTTGTACTTGAGTAATACCCTGATGAAATGAAAGCCGATAGGCTTAAAGCTATTGTTTTTGACTGATCACAGGTGCTTCTAGGCCTATTTTCTGTCAGAAGGAAATTGTGGGACTATGGCCACCTGGCACTGGTGTCTGACAAAGAAGGGTAATATGTAGCTTTTTGCTTTGGGTTATACATAGCGTTTTGCATTTAACTTTAATGTGTCTCATGACAGTGGTCATAAACACGAAGCTTGCCTTGTACAGTAATTATTGGGTAGCTAAAGACTGAGGGATTTATATTTATGTTTTGAAATTTTACTGATGCTCTTTGATAAATAAATACGTTCGCTAAACTGCAGTTTCAACGAGACGTCACATCGTCGCTATGGGCGCATGTCGTCATGTATGTCAAGTACAGAGGTGCCAGATAATGAAATGGTGAAGGTGTGTCTCATCCTTAATTGTTGCTATTTCATTACAGTCCCCAATATTTCAGATGTGCGATAAATAGTACAATAACCAAAACATTAAACTAACATACATTCTGTTTCCAGGGCTTCTTGGCTTGGATTCCTTATGCCATCAGAATAGAGTGAGTGATTATAGGGATGTTATCTTGCTCTGTTATGAGTTTTCATGTTCTCATCTTGTCAGTTTATGTTGGGGTTTGTTTGTATTTAATTGTACATACCTGAATGTGTTTCTTTATGTGTATGTCTTTGTATAACCACCGACAGTGAGAAGATGATGAAAGCCAAGTGCGGTATTGACGCAATCCACTACCTGTCTTTTCAGCGTCATCTGATCACCCTCCTGGTGTTCATCACTGTCACCTCTGTTTGTGTCATCCTACCTGTCAACCTATCTGGAAACCTGCTGGGTGAGTGAGCGTGGTGTTGCTAAATTAAAATACCACATAGAAGTGACAAAGGCCAAATGTAAACAGGGTGCACTTATGTGCACAGTCATACAAAAAAAAAGACTCAGGGCGATAACCGTTCTATTGTTCAGATTTAATCATGGCAATGTTAACAACATTTGTAGTTGCTTTGATCTTTGAACATAGAAATATTACTGTTCATTTGTTCCAGGCAATGACCCGTACAATTTTGGAAGGACAACTGTTGGCAACCTTCAAAGGGGGTATGAATTGTCTGAGTGCAGTTGGTTGGGAGTTTTTCTGCATGTAGATCATAATCTGAATGTGAAGTCGACTTCACTTTTATTTTGACAAACACACATTTGCTGAATGTTTTTATTAATTCATTTTTACAATTAAACAGAAGGGTTTGATGAACGTGTGCAATAACTAGCCTTTAAGATAAGATATTACTCACATTACTTATGAAGGCAGTTTAAATGAAGTAGTTGATTTTGGTGACCTCTACCATTTGCTTTGTATAATTATTTTTTCATAATTGTTGCAAAGAAGGCACGCAGGATGCTTGAGTTCCCTGCATATCTCTAACACAGCAAATGACTAAACTCCTAGTATGGGCGTCTCTTCCTCTTTTAGAGACGCACTTCCTTTTACCAAAAAGTGATTTGCCTCAGTTTCAAGAGAGATCTTACCCAGTGGCAGACGAAATGGTTGTTATAGTGACATATCAAGAGAACTGATCTGAACTGCAATTTTTTAACTCTTCCATTGAAGAAATAAATTGATAATATGGTAATATTAAAAAGTTGCCTGTAGTTGCTTCAAGTTACTTACCATTACTGAGAAGATTTAATTTTATATTATATTTAATAATATTCAAAAAAGCACAAATTAGCTAATTGTTAGGTTAACTCTAGTGGTGAAATGACTTCAGTTTTTGTGATTTAGAAACCACTTGTTGTGGCTGCACACAGTGTTTGCTGTGCTCTACCTAGTCCTCACTGTTGTACTGCTGAGACGCCATACGTCCCAGATGAAGGGCATGCGCCGGGAGACGGTGAGTCACTCTGCCACCTCGAGTTGGAAAAAGTCTGGTCATGTTAGTGTGACAATTAAAAAAACCAAACATATATATCATTTTTTTAACCTTATGTTTACATACCCATTCTGGCTTAAAAAAATAAGTCAAGTCTCTGGCCAGTAAGCTTGTAACTCCTTATGGACATTTAGAGATGTCATATATGTTTCATAGCACTTCTTACACTTTAAGAGATCCTTAAATGTCTCAAATGTAATTGCTTAGTGAAAACAGGCATCCCATGAAGATTTACTTGATGTAAATGATCATTGTGTTCTTCCCTCATATTAGTATTACTGTCTGATGTATTAATTTAAGAGACATTAAGGTTAACCAAATTGTATTTTTGTAGACGACTAGCAGGTTAACCAGTGGTTTAAACTAATATTACTTGGTATAATGGCAAGCAGAAAGGCCCTTCAGAATGGTAATCTCTGCAATTATGCCTCACAACCACACTTAAATGCCATAATGTTGTTAATTTTATAATGCTGAATCTATTTATAAGTGCTGATTTGTGTTTGTCTTGTAACCCTTGTGTAGGTCAGAAACACCCTCTTTGTAACTTCAATCCCTAAACATGTCAGTGCTGAGGATTTGAAAACGCACTTTGCGTAAGTAGACGAAGCCATGCAATTTTTCCAATAAAAGGAAAGTTCTCACTATACTGGCTTTGGCTCAGGAGGAAGAGTTGGTTGTCCGCTGATCCTGGGGTTTGCGGTTCAGTCCCCAACTCCCCTCCTTGTGTTCTCGAGCGGATACTGACACTGAACCCCTCGGTGCTCCCGATGTAGAGACTTGAAGCGCCTTGCATGTCAACCTCACCGTCATCAGTGTGTGAGTGAATGGGGGAATGAGAGGCAACATTGCAGCATTTTATCCATTCCAGTTGAAAAATTATAAAAAAGCAGACCATTTACCTTAAAGGGGACCAGTGTAGACAAAGCTTGAAGCGCCTTGCATGTCTGACATATAGATGAAACATACTCACGCAAACACATGTGGTCCACTGTATCTAATCATCGCCTCAACAAATGATGGTAGCATGAGATCTTCGAAGATCAGTTTGCTGAAGAAGATTCCCCACAGCATTTTTTTTATTTTAGCTTTGATATATACGTTGCGTCTTAATTTTGATTTATTAATCAACTCAATGCCTGACTTTATAGATATTGAAACTATGGACTATGATATAAATTGTTTGAAAACTCTAAACAGAGCATCAAGCCTCACTAACCGTTAAGAATAATTGTTGCAATGATTTGGGAAATGTTTTGTGCACTTTAGCTCACACATTTCAGCAAAGTCCTTCTTAAATGTAATCACATTCCAGCCAAAAGAAAGTTTTACTGCTATTGTGAAGGTATACACACTCTCCAAAGGTTCAGGTGTCTCGAGTATGGGAATCAATTTTATGGGTAAGAAACAAAAGAAGTGTCTTTTTCCTTAGTCGGCTGACTCTAATGTTAAATTTGGGATGCAAAATTGTGAAAATGTGGTGTGTGGTACAAAGTAGCAGTGGCCAGATATTATTTAACATGTTGTTGTGGCAAGTTGACCCTAGTGTCAGTCCTTGCGATCAAGTTACACATTTTCAGGGATCATCTCCATCAATTCTTGCTTATTTCCTAAAATGTTATTATGAAGAATAAGTAGTTTATACCTTAAATAAATAAGTGAGCCAAAGCAAAATTCATCGATCATGTCAAGTCTTACCAACAGTTACAAATGTAATGCTGCACTTAAGAATCATCATTGCATTTCCTATGAAAAGATAGACTGTCATAAAAAGAAATATTAGGATGCACTAAAGCCCACACCTGCTTGAAAGACTGAAGTCCAGTGCCTCCCCAGTGCGGGGTCTTCCATGTGCTTAATACAGATGGAGTTGGCTACCCTTTTCATCTGTGTTGGATAGCACATTGTAAATTATCCATATTGTCCAATGGGATAAAGACCCTAAATAAGATACTGAAGGTTGAGGCTGGACCAATGAAATGTTTCAGGCTTGAAACTCAATTGTATCTCAATGTGCGTTCATTTTCGAACAATGGAAATGAAAGGAAGCTTTTCATCCCCAAATCTCTTGCTAGACTATTCTTTGTGATGGAGCTAGTCTATACTATGTCTATCTTCATCCATGCCAAGATAAGATGTTATTATAAGCATGGGGTCTAGTGGCCAACACAAGCTTAGAAAGTTTTGGAACCCCTCAATCTAAGAGAATATAGCCGACTGTAAGTTATTTCCAATTCAAATCGTTTGCTCATTTGTGTGAAAAATGTGTTTATTGTTAGCCTTGTCTTTAAGTGATAATTTTGTTATTTTAGATCACTCCATGTAATTACCGGTATTTGTAGTTAAATTTGAGTCAATGCTGTGCTTTCAAAGGGACGCATACCCGAGCTGCCATGTGAATGAGGTGCACCTGGGCCATGATGTTGCCAAGCTCATGTACCTGGACAAAGAGAGGTATACGTACTTACAGTCACTACATGGATGTGTGTTGTGTTATGTATATATGTTTGCATTAGGCATTGCTGTTTTCATAACCTTAAGACATCCATTTCTTGGTCTTTTACTGTCCTTTTTGTTTCCTTATTAAGGAAAAGAGCTGAGAAGAATCTGCGCTATTACGATAGAGTCTTGGAGAGGTCAGGCCAACGAGAGGTGATAACCCCAGGGCTTTGTGGCAACTGTTGCTGCACCTGTAATTGCGAGGAGGTGAGGTGTGGTTGGTTGTATAGCGGATGGTATTTTACAATGCGACGATTAACTCTCATTTTAAGTTTAATTTGATAGTCAAATAATGTATTATTTGATCATATCTTATTGTCAAATGGGATGTATGACAATGGATTTGTGTCATAGATGGAAATCTTACTTTCCAGGTAGATGCGATTGAGTACTACCGTAATCAGGAAACAAACTTGTTGGAGGAGGTGACGCGACAGAAAGCATTGGTGCCAGAGCGCCCTCTAGGGATTGCCTTTGTCACACTGCAGTCTGAGGCCATGGCCAAATAGTGAGTACCTCTGAAAAAGGCTGGCAGGCAATGCAGTTTATTACATAAGGTTGAGTTGTTAGGTATATGTATGGTTCTGTACCAAAATACAGTTTGCTGTTTTAAATTTAGACTCCTCTCAATAGTTTTTATTCATTAGAACAGTTGTATAGTTTATAGAAACATGGGTAAATGCTCCTTAAAGTACAATGACTAGGCACTGCAAAAAGAACTGTAGTCAATCAGTCTTTGTGTGTATGTCTGATCTGTGTGTGCAAAAGTGTGTTGCGATATTTTTACCAGGAAGCCCTAAGGCTACAAAATTTCAAATTTCTAGTTCAAATTTTGTTTTGTTTTTAATAACTTTTGACTGTATAGTATGTCTTTAGCTATGCTTTATCCTTTCAACCTGTTTTACCTATATACCCAATTTTGGTTATACAGTTACACCTATATGTTTTATACATAAAATGCAAATGTACGACAAGAGCAGTGCTCTACAAATGAGTTGTATTATAGTGCTATTAGGTTTTCTCTTATTTCAGCATTCTGAAAGACTTCAATGCATTGGAGTGTGGGAGCGGGAGCAACGGTGACGGAGTGGTGGGTGAAGGTGTGAGGTGTGGATGTGGTCGGGAGCCACAGCCCTCGTCCAATAGCGTGTCTCTCAAAGTCAGGAAGTGGAGAGTCAACTATGCCCCTCACCCAAGAAATGTCTACTGGTAAGGCCCCCTGTTGAATTGCAGACACATATAAACTTGAGTGTGTGTGCAGGAGATACATTTGTCGTACCTTTTGATTGGGATGTTTGCAATGCAAGTGTGTATTTTTTGTTTGACAGAGCTGGCATTACCTGTGAGTCAAATTCTCTCCTGTCACAGGGAGAACCTGTCAGTGCAAGCTTTTAGCTGGTGGCTGCGCTATCTGCTGCTGAACTTCTTCCTCTTCACTCTTCTCACCTTCCTCACAACACCCTCCATCATCATCAGCACAATGGACAAGTTTAATGTCACCAAGCCCATCTTCTACCTTAACGTCAGTGGTGCACAAAGTCCCTGTCTCTTGTCCACCCATACAAACACACAGACACACAAAGCAGCTACGTGGGTATGAATGTACAGGCAGATAGTACACACACTTATTGTACACATGTCATTTAACACATGCCAGATTCACTTTATATTTGTTATTTTCACGTTGAGGACCGAGGCGTTTTGTTTTTAAACATGGCACAAACCTAGATTATACATGTAAACCATCACACCAGATAGGCTAAAACGTTGAGAGAGACAAGAGTTCAGGGTGTTTTTATACTTTTTAGTATGGTGGCCGAGAAGGGTAAACGAGCGGCATTTCAGAAAACTATGCAACAATATTACCACAGCCGCAGTATCAACTTGACAACGTAAACACAAATGTACCTACCTACCAAAGGCTCAGTGCCTTTGGAAATGGCTAGTATAGACGTGGACTACTTGCATTGACAGCATTGTAATTTCCTAAGTATTGAAATTTTGTATGGTTCATCCAGAACCAAACGTCTCCCATTAAAAGTGACTTAAACGGATGGAACACTGTCAATAAGGAAATGTGTTTGGATGTAATGTGTTGCAGAGCGCTATTATCAGTCAGTTCTTCCCCACTCTCTTGTTGTGGTCTTTCTCTGCCCTGCTACCCACCATCGTCTATTACTCTACCCTTGGAGAGGCCCACTGGAGCAGGTACAAACACTCTCACACACACACACACACACACACACACACACACACACTCGATCTCACACACTCACCCTCTCAGTGCAGTGGTTATCAGTGTGTGTCATAGACTCACTGTCTCCCTTTCAGTCTTGATTGACTTTGTTCCTCTGTAGGTCCAGTGAGCAGTTGAGTATGATGCACAAGCTGTACTTCTTTCTGCTGTTCATGGTTCTGATTCTGCCCTCTCTGGGGCTCACCAGGTGACCCCAAACATCCATTTACCCCTTAAAAACACACCTTAGTCAATAGCTGCAATTTATTCATGCCAATATTCTGTTGAGCACCTAAACTGTACAAGACGTACATCTACGTTGGTATAAACAACGTAATTACTCATTTTAATTTCCTCAGTGCCTTTTGTTCATTTGGATTTTAATGCCTTGTTTAAGGCTAGTTTGGGTGATATTTGTGTATTTACTTTAGTAATAGTAAACAGATGTTTGATGCAAATAACACTTTTTATCTCCTTAGTCTTGCTGTATTTTTCCGCTGGCTGTTTGACAAAGAGTTTCTGTCGGACGGGAAGCTGAGGTTTGAGTGAGTATCTGTTTTTTAATCTTCTCTTTCTCAGTGACGGTATTGGTCCTCTCAACCTGTTTATTTCTTCCTTTTTCTTCACCCCCCAGATGTGTGTTTCTACCAGACCAGGGAGCGTTTTTTGTCAACTATGTCATTGCAGCAGGGCTTGTGGGCTCTGGTATGGAGTTGCTACGGTTGCCCGGGTTACTTCTTTACACAATCCGTATGGCACTGGCACGTTCTGCCGCTGAGAGAAAGTATGTCAAGCAAAACCAGGCCTATGAGTTTGAGTATGGAGCCATGTACGGCTGGACGCTGTGTGTTTTTACTGTCATTATGGCCTACAGCATCACCTGCCCTGTCATTGTGCCTTTCGGTAAGCAACAAGAAAATCTAATTGTTGTCATAACATCTGCACATACAAAGACGGCGACAAACCAAATATTAAACCTTTCGGCACTCTCTCCCTCCCAAGGTCTACTATATCTGATGCTGAAGCACCTAGTTGACAAACACAACCTGTACTTTACCTACCTCCCTGCACGCCTGGACCGCCAGGTGCACCTGGGAGCTGTCAATCATGCCCTGGCAGCTCCCATCATCTGCCTGATCTGGCTTTATTTCTTCTCTGTACTTAGAACAGGTAACATATTCATATTTGTATTTGTACATTTTCAAATTCATTTAAGGTATTGCATTATTTGCCATGTATTTATAAATCAAAGTTCTCTTTATGATATAATTGTCTTTGTAAGTATATTAAGATTCCTAATTAGTAAATGTTATTATCTGGATGATAAGTGTATTTTTATGTGTCTGTCTTAGGCTTCATGGCAGACACTTCTCTCTTCACCCTGGTGGTCCTCTGTATTACAGTCTTCATTTGTATAAGCTACACCTGCTTTGGACAGTTTAAGTACCTTAGTCCACACAATTATGTGGTGAGTGGGTCTGCATGTGCTATAATAACCATTTGCTTGTGTTGGCTCAAATTCACCTGACTTCTGTTGATGCATTGCAGGTCAAAGAGGATGATGAGGCTGTTGATGGGCCTGCTGGAGGGGTAAGCTGTTGCTCCTTTATGTGTGGTTATCCTTAGTTCATGTTTTGGAGAACTGTTAATTATTTGCGGCTTACGATGAGTTCCATCCTGTGTCAACTTTCCTAAATTACCTAGAAAATTAATTCAGTTTAGATGTGAATTGCCTGGAGTTGTTACTGTCGAGGCAAATTCTCCTCAACTTCCAAATCAAGATGAAATCATGAAGATCTGTTACATTTGCAGCGTCTGACTCCTCTTCATCCTACATTTCTGTTAGCAGGTCTACCTCCCCAGAGTCCTATGTGAAGACTCTCCAGACGCAGTCTCACCTCACCAATCCTATGGCTCAACGGAGGGCAGCCCAATCCGTTCCAGCACAGAAGTTGACACCGACGACAGCCCTTTGGAGCCCTGAATATCTGACACAAGCCTTTGGCAAGACATAGAAATGCAGCCACTTGTTGGTTATTTCTTCCCGAATAGACCAAACTGTCAAGCTAGTGTCAATCCTGCAGTACACTGAGAGCAGAATTGTTTCTTGCTAGGATGCCATCTGATGACAACCATGCTAGGAAAGATAGTTAAACCAAAATGTGCCCTAACTTTATGGCTACGCCAAAGATTGTCCTTTTAATGACTTGATATACTGTACAGTAATGTTTTGTACATTACACAAATGACACTTCCATCAAAAGTATTTGAGCTTCCTGTCTGTCATTTGATTTAGATGTATGCAGGCATTCAATTTGATAACACTTTTTATTGAGCTTATAGTGCAATACTTATTGTTAGCACATGGAGGAGTTTCTTGTTACCAATACATTGTTCTTTTTACCAACTGAGCATGACCGATGTTTTCTTTACAAAAAACAAAAATTAGACTAACTATTTTATTGCCAAAAAGGTTTGTGAAGCTCGATATTTTTTGTAAAAGACAATTTTGTTTAGTTTTACTGACACAATGTTAGACTTAACCTTACATTTCAACGGCAGTATTTTTTTTGGGGGGGGGGTCCTGTTCATCTAACAAGGTTGTTGGCAAAGACCTTTTATTACGATTCATGTGTAAAGTAATATATTTTTACTGATCGCTTTTAAAGTACAAATAATTGGAATTAAAAAGAATTAAAGCTTTTGATTTTGAACTATGTGGTCTGTTAAAAACATTGAACATTTGCTTTTGCACTATTGTATTTTCCCACAAATGGTTAGTGTACGTATCAGAATGTTTTGGCCGGTCTTGCCATTTTCGCTGCATACTAATTCAAGAATATGTGATGAAGTAGTTTCAGAGTTTGATGTTAGAATCTGACCTTTGTGGAGACTATGTCAGTGGCAGAGATAAATAATAGCTTAAGCGGTGCGCTGTATTTGTGACTTCCACCGTTGTATGACTTGACCGCTCTCGTGGGAACTCAGACCTGCCCTTATAGGAACTTACCTCTCACTGGCTCCCACCTGACTCGAACCCTGGGTATTTGAAGCATCTGATTTGCCATCTGGCATCCCTATTATTAATTATCATTAAGTCATCATTTCATTATTTATTTGTTCAGCATTTATGCAGATGTTAAATATGTAGTGGTAGCATGGCACTTATAAGCGATATGAGGTGGGCTAGTCAGGGTTTTGAGAGTGGATCAGTTTAACCCAATGTTGGGTTCTTGGGTTACATGCAAGAATAATTTCAGTACAGAATTTATTTTAGATTGACTAAACAGAATTTTTTTACAACTTGATAATGGCTAGAATAATAATTATCATCATAATCATTTCTCAAACAAATTAAGTTAAGAATTATGGCTTAACAGAAGTTGCGATTGGTCATGATTAAATATTACAAATAATTACTAAGGCCTAATACTCTGCTATATGTTGTTCTGTGACATATAATGACTTTGCTTGTACGACAAGTAAAGCCAGAAGAATGGAATCAATGGAAATCATAGGCTTGATGGTGTGCCTTTCTAAGTTTACATAGAAATGCAGATGTAGGCAGAAGGATCCATAATAACCAGTCACACAGCGCTAGCCTAGTATTAATGGGGAGAGGTCCATGGCTAACAGCTGCAAGTGTTTACCGGTTTGAGCATTACATATTAATAATTATACGAATATTTAGCATTTCTTAAAATGGCTCCAAATTCTGTTTGCGCGAGGTTACATGCTTGTGGTGATGATGGTGAAGTGCTGGTAAAGCACCATTCAATGAAAAAGTAGTGCCTTGTGTTTAAGCTTCCGTGTACATGGCCCCTTAGACCAGCAAACAGCTTGGAACCCGTTTTCCTAGCCGAGAACCGGCTAATTTTGTGGTGGAAAAGCAAAGAATGTGGTAGAACTGGACCCTGTATCAAAGAGAGTTATGATTGTTCAAAGAAGGAAAAGCAGACAAGCGAACAGAGAGAGAAAAGGGAGTGATTTTTTGGGAGACATGGGGTCTGCCAGGGTTCTGCAGAACTTTTTTGTGTTTGTCTTGTATGTCTGAATAAAGTTACTTCTTCCAACCTAGAAACATTGACTCTTCATATTCCTGCAACTAGACGGGGTAAGTGTATTAGATTAGGACCACTAAAATACACAACAAGAACAGTTTCAAAATTGGGCTTTGGCTCTGAACCAACCCTATAACTTTCTTAGTTGAAATGTAGGTTTGGCCTGTATGGTGGTACCTTTCGTTTTTCTTGAGAAGGTTCGAGTGCCATGCGAAAATTAACATTTGTATTCTAATTTGATCATTTGGGTTAAACTGTGTAATAAGGCCAAGTCGCAAGTGTGGCACTAAAATGCTGATGGGTGCAAGCTACCCTGCAATATATGTTTTTAAAATAAAATTTGAAAAAATTACTTGAATGTATAGATCTGGAGACTTATGTACAGAATGTACAAATTCGTGTAGTTTTAAGAGGGTCTGTGCAGTGAAAGAAGATTGAAAATATACTCCGATTGAGGGAGGATATCATAAGGAGGAGTTGTTATTGTAAGCAAATCATATTCTATATTGGGTTATCGAAGGACTTGTGTCTGACATATCATACATACACTGCGGATCACAAATTATTTTCTCTCTCTCCTTAAGGACTTGCTCTCCCTTCTCTGTCTCCAGTCATTATACTAACCTGCTTTCTCTCTCTCCCCTCCTCACTCTGTAGCCAACTGTTTAATTCCCCTCCTGTCTCTCCAGGTGAATTTTTTTAAATGATTTTCAAAAAGCAGTTTCGGTTACTTTGTTATGGGGATTGCGTAATTTCGAAACATATAGGCACCAACATCTGACATAGCAGCAATCGTTTAATTGCGTTATCAATGTTGAAGGGAAAATTATGGTGTATCCAATAGATAGTCCATCCTATAGGCCTAATCAAATCTATTTTGTCGGGGGTGGACTACAAACACTTAAAATAGCTCCTACGCCCATGTAAAAAAAAAAAAAGAATTTTGTTCCCAGACAAAGCCGTCTCTGGTCTGTCCCAAGCGTTGCTATGAGGTGGGCGTTACCAACTATTTGTTTTGACTAGCAACCGATCGTATAAACCTTGTCACAGCTTTTACTTTGCTGTTGATAAGAAACTAGGTATAAACTAGCAACGGTCACGTTTGATAACTGTGACAGATACATTTAATTCAAAATGGACTCCAAATCGTTATATTTCTCGTTAGACTTAGTTTCTGGTGGTGGTCTAACGTTGAGTGTAGAGCAGAGGGCTGTTTTACAGACATCCACAATCATCCTGCAGAAAAACTACAAATTTAAACGTGTGCTCTTCTGGGGAAAGATTTTAGGAGTAAAGGCCGACTACTACATTGCACAAGGCGTCGAAGAGGATGAAATGAGTGGCAAAAAGAGTCTATATAGGTAAATTTAACCGTAGGGGAGGGGACCAAATAAGCACCCATGTATTTAAACTACTGTGCCTCAATTTTCTGACCACCAATTTGGGGAAGATAACTTAAAGGTGCAGTATATAAGTTTGAATTTCTAGGCCCAAAAAAATTTCTAATAACTTTTTGCTTTTATTTCATACCTTGAGGATATAATCAAACTAAATGCTCAGGGAAAAGGTACGCAATATGAGCGCCTGAGCCCTGTGTTCCATTTCTGTGTCTGCATTAACCGTTTAACAAATTTGGGGGGTGGTCGCCTATTCCCAACCAATCGGGAGAGTTTTTGCCAAAGGAAAGGCGACGTGCCTGTCAACCATCTCATATGCACATTCCTTGGCAAAGCACTTGCTCACAACGTCACCTTACAAACAAGTTGGTCGCTACAATTTGTGTCGCAGACAAAGTAGCTGCGATGTGAAGTAGTTGTAAGGCGACTGAAGCCGTGGTATGTCACAAAAGACGTTTTTTCCTTAACGAGAACGTTAAGAAGTATCGCGCCAGATTTAGGTCAAAACGGCATTCTTCGTTTACAGGCATATGTTGGATATGCTCAGCCATGGTGCCAATCGCAGCCAAAGGAAAACGATTGTTATACACTAGCTCATACTAATAGGGGGATACCAATATTAAATTGTTTTTGTTAACTTAGATAACCACATGTCGTTACTGTGGAAACGCTCATTTGTCTCATTTGTATGTGGTTGTCAGTAGCTGACATTATCTGGCAGTGTTCAGTTCAGGCATGGAGCTGGGGTAGAAGCTGTTCTTGAGTCTATTAGTCCTCGATGTGATGGACCGTCTACCCAAAGATGGCAGTACGAACACGTGGTTTATGTGTTCCTTTGTGAAACTCATCGTTAAAATCTACTAAGTTAGCTAATCAATTATTTCAACGCAATGATTTATCATACAGGCTGATCATATCAGTTGTGTGTATATGTTTGTATATTGTATATGTATATTTGCTGGCTAGTGCAGCTACTGTCAACTAATCTACCTGCCAATTGACATGGTGCGGCAGATATTCTGGTCTGTGTGTATAATCTTGCCTGTTTTGGTTTTCTCTCAGCCTCAATTGTATGGAGTGGAACCTTCTTCCCCCTGCTACAATGCTTGGGGAAGCGTCATTTGCATCTATGGGCCGTTTCATGGGTGACCCGTTTCATGAGTATGAGATAACTGAGACTCGAAAACATGGAGAGGGCGACAAAGTTGTGGAGGAAGAATATATGGTAAATGCATATTTATTGCTTTTGATTACAAATGGACTGAAAGTGTAAGCAGGTCAATACAGTAACTAACTGCATATGTGTTTAGAAAACAAATCATGAATATAACATTTTATTGTGATATAATTACGACTGTTTTTTGGTTGTCATATCAGATTAAAATAAATGAGGAGAAGAGGCTGGCAGCAGTGGTTCATACTATTGATAAGGAAGTGTCTGTTGTGCCACGTGGTGCCTTTATCAAAAATCCCCATGGGTTGGTGCAGATCAACCGCAGCTTTGAGGGTTAGTGCATTTTACAAATGTTTAGTAAATGCTGTTTCTTACAATTTGTGTTTGATGCTTTTTAATGTGTGTAAATGTCATATTATGTGTCGTACTACAGGGCTGTCCCACTCTGAGGCCGGGAAGCTTAGCAACTTCTTGCACTTCACTGAACCAAAGAACTTGAAAATGAAGTCTATCCTGGAGATGGCCGAACTCGATCCATCCATCGACTTTATGGACGCCTTGGTTGAGGACATCCCTAAAGGTGACGTTCAACCTTTATGATACTCATTAATCAGCAACTGGAGGATTGATGTTACGAGTCTGAGAGCTGTACACTACACTTTTCGGAGTGGAAGGGTGGGTTACTAGTTTAATTGTAGGTATGAAAGTTGTGCGTCAATATATGAGTGTAAAAGTAATCTGAACAATTAGGGGAATGAAGGCCTTCTTCTACTATCTCATGAGTGCGTACAGACAATGGCCTGCCCTTGCCGCAAATTGTTTCCAAAAGATAAGATTATGTCTGTCCCCCAATGTTGGCCAGTATCCTGTCTGACAAAGCAGCCCTGAACAGGCTCTGTTGATATTGACTTTTACTTTTTGGAGTAGGCCTACCTGATGATGGGAAGGGATGTGCATGCACATGTACACTTAGTGGATGAAATATTAATTTACAAAAAATCGTTAAATTACAAATATCTTTTTGGTTCACCAAAATGATACAAAAGAATCACAAACTATAGCCTACAATGTACTATGGGGTGACGAAAAAAAAACTTTCCTGTGAGTCTTTTCTTAGATTTAATTTATATCTAGTAATTTTATTCAGATTTATAAATACCTGAAAAATATTTGAATAAATGTTAAATTCATGGTGTCAGATATAATGTATGAATCTCAAAACATTTAGCAACTTTTCTACATTAAAATCCAATTTGTTAAATACATCTGTAAAAAAAAAATAGACTTGAGATTTTGCACAAAATAACATAAATAGGCATTTGGATATAATTATATAGGACTATATATATATATATATATATATCGAAATGAATGTGTAATTTGGCAGCTAAAAGTGGGAAAGCACATGCAAATTAGCCTTGACATATGTGCTGTATGTAAAGAACCTTTGGAGGAAGAGTTCTCCAAGCATGCATAATCCTGTCATGCAGTATTTGATAGATGATTGACAGGGCTCGATTTTAGCCTCTCAGTCTTTTAGTTCTGTTAATGTTCTATAAACAACTATTTAAAATAATGTTGGCTATGTGTGTGCTGAACGGAATCATCTTTCGGGGTTTTCTGCTTGTTTCTCATTCCTGTGTAGGGTCGTGGAGCCTGCAGTTTGAGCGAGGCAGCAGTGTGTGTGTGATTCGCAGCCTGCTTTGGCTAGGCCTAACATTTTTCCATGTCCCTATGACCCCTCAGCATGGCTACATATACATGGGGGACGGGCTTAAAAACCTGGACCTACCATTCATGCAGTAGATGTTTTGACCAGAAAATCTCTATCTTGATTTGTTTCAGTTTCAATCCCTCAAGTAGAGTACAAGAGTAATTCAATAAAAAATAAGTGTTGCTTTATTCATGCAATAAATATGTTTTTCGGTTTGTGTAACATAAATAAACAATATTCACTGTTGTAGTTTGTGCTTTACTTTACAACATGCACTCTGGGAAAAGATATTCCAGCTGTAAACGTAATGGAAGAGAATACGCTTGAGATTTGTTTTGGACATTTGACCTCAAAAACTAATCAGCAACTCATCGGTTCAATACAGAAACCAATAAGAAAGCGCACAGAACCTCAATTTACACAGAATATGATGATTATTATGAGCACTTCAAAAGACAAAATGTTAGAATGAATTCAGGTTGAGGAATTTAGGAGGAGACATATCATTGGACATTTTAAATTGGCACCCTCCATCCCAGATGCTTTGTTAATTTAAGCCCTTGACACCTCCAGAGGGCTGAGCAATGACGTCTCAGAGCTTTTGTCTCGATATTTGCTCTCCGCATGGCCAGATATTTTTTTAAAAGAAAGAAAAATTGGTTTCTGAACTGAGAGATACACCCATATACCTATCCCTAATTCCTATTCCTGCAGGCTATCAATTCCAACTCTGCAGGGATACTTACCACTCTAAAATAATCTTTCCCTACTGTGTTCCTGCAGGCTTGATAAATGACTAAAAAAACATACTTTGTATACCTTTGTCCTGTTATTAAACCATGTCTTGGATTTTCAGCATGACTTACTTTTCTGCCCATTCAGGATCCTTCCTTTTCAGCAACAGCTACTGGCTACTTATTTTACACCTTTGTTCTCCACCTCATTGTTCTGCCTCAGCTGCTAATTTGCTATGGCTGAGTTTCTTTCTTTTGTAAACCTTGTATATTGCTTCTTCCCACATGACTGTTAGCTCTATAAAATAATACATTTGCTGTGTGTTGGACCAGAGTAATAAGTCTGGTCTTAAGATAGATTTTGCAATCTCCGATAGGACTTTCAGTTGTTGGTTGCCATCAGCAAGCATTTTCCAATCACATGCTTCCCTCAGCTGCCCTAAGTTTTGTTTTGCTCTGTACCTCTTCTTTCCTAAAACTTGCTCTATGATCAAGCAAATGTGGTACATATCACCCTCTGCTCCAATTAGCAGGGCATTTTCTGTTGAGCGCCTGTGTTCTACTGCTTCCGCCAAAAATGTACTTAATTGTGACACTAGGTTCATCTTCCTTGAGTAAGGCCCATCTTGCAACCAGCTTGTATGTGTTTGGAATTAACTGTTCCGCCACAGAGGGGGCAAGTTGGATCTT
>JAVQJS010061002.1:0-10903 GCA_036024795.1 Galaxias rostratus | reverse complement strand
AACAAGGATGGGGAAAACAAGGCGTGGAGGACGATAAAAGTTAATAACATAAAAAAAAGAGTAAAACACAGGAGGAGCAAGGTAGTGGGATCCATGACCTAAAAACAACCCCCCCCCCCCCCTAAATAAATCCCCTCTGGCCACAGTGGAGGATACCTGTTGAGATAAATTCTGCTGCTGGAAAGAAACCTGTGGACATACAATGGGGGGAGGTCTGTACGGTGACAGCACAGCCAGACCAGAGGGACAGTATGTGTGTCCCCCCTTAAAAAAACTGGAGCAAAATAAAAGAGTGGTAAGGAAAATAGAGGAGGGTAGAAAGGCGGATTCAGGCCCGGTAAGCCTCCAGTGGAGCAGGTTTAGTGCAGGGTTAGTGTGAGTTGGGGTCACCCGTTTAGTTGGTGTCTAGAGGTTAAGACTGTGTGACCTTGTGGAGTCTGCGGAGTGGATGGGTCACGCCCTGAACCCAACTTGACAATGTGCACTGTTTTTAAATCAGGCCAGAAATATTTGCTAAGATATTGGATCATGTTGTTTAACAATAGAAATTGTTTGTCTGATAGCTTCCAAAGCACAGTCACCAGGAGGGAGTATCAAATACAGAGGTTTAAAGTAAGGACAAAAATAAAAAGCAAACCAGATAATGACAGAGACAGAAAGAGAAAAAGAGAGAGAGAGGAGGACCACGAAAGTAATACATTGGAGGAGGAGGGGGAGTGGGGTGGGGGGGGGGGGGTGTACGAGCACAAGCGCCATGGCAACACATAGAAAGAGGAAGAAAAGAGTTACCCATAAGTAGCCGCCGTTTCACCCGCTTGTCCACATCAGCTACTGACGTGGCATTGAACTCAGAGCTCTCAATTGCAGCCTCATCTCTCTCTAAAACACAAGTGACAAGGGGACAAACAGTGAGCAGTAGGTTAATGAGAAGCCCAATGACCAGCACCGCCCGACCAAGTCCGTCCGCCCCGCTTGGCGTTTTGAGCAAAACCAGAGCCAAGATGCAAGAAGCCATGAAAAAAAGCGCCAAAATCCCTGTTAGAGTGTTAAGTCCCCAAACAAATCATAAAACCCCAAAGCAAAAGGAGAAAATTAAAGCAATTCAAAACAAATCGGTATCAGTCTTTAGCTTCAACATTTTAAATGGGGAGGGGTGGGTGGGAGGCTTTGTCTGGAAGGACATTTGGGAAAAAAATTAAACTTCAATGAGAAAAATTGTGATAACTTATGGTTAAATGGGGGCTTGGGGATTGTTTTTGTTTTGAAGTTGATGTTGCAGTTGCTGCCGATGGTCTTCCATATCAAACGGCCACATATTCTCAGCAATAAGTCCCTCGCGTCAGAAAACCAGGAGGAAGAGAAAGAAAGAGGTGTAGAAGGGAGGATAATGATCAAGCATGTCTGATACAAGCTGCAGAAGTGTGGGCTGGGGGGCCAGGATCGGTCGGGGAGGGTGGGAGCGAGAGATGGAATTGGGATGACAAGAAGAGAATGGAGAGGCTGACCCGAAGGGGAAGAGTACAGAGGCTATACGAGACGCCATAGCAGAAGACAAGGCTCAAGGCTTTCCGGATGACAAGATGGAAAAGGAAGAGTCCAAAAAGGATGACAAGGAAGAAAGAGATGGGTACAAGAAACACCTTCCCATCATGGGCCATAATGGGAGTGCTGAAAGGGGGGATGAGGGGTCACACTTTGAGACATGTTGCTGAGAGAAGAGTAGAGAGAGCAATGGGGTAAGCATGCGGAGAGGAAGAGAGGAAGAGGAAGGAGGTAGTCTGGGGGCAGCGCTGGTTGCCTGTTTGTCTATGGAACACATCACAACTGGCTTTAACAGTCAACACTGGAGACCACGTGCCCAGGCCATGGCGGCCGGCGGGGCTGGCAAGTAAAGCGAGGAGGAAGAGTGATGTGGGGAGAAGGGAAGGGGTGAAGGTGCTTGCGGGGTGAGGAGGGCGCGCTGCGGGTCAGGCGACATGCAGATAAGCGGAGTGGGGTAGCCAGCCGCACTAGCATTGAAGGCTGGTGATGAAGAGGAGGGAGAGGGGTGTGGAGCGGGCTGGGCTGTGAAGAGAGGCAGCTTGTCTTTCACTGCATGCGGACAAGGTCATTAGGCTCTGAATGAGCGTCGTTCTAGGAGGGAGGGCGCAGGCCAGTGCCACTCAGCACAATGGCACCGGGGCTGGCTTTGACGTACAGCCTCATGGAAAAAGGGAGGGAGTGTGTGGAGCGGGGGGTTGGAGCCCCTCCATCATCCAGCCATGGCTTGTTACTGCTCTCACTCATTCTCCTCCCTCTCCTTCTGTCGATCTCTTTCTGCCTCTCTTTTCTCTCTCACCCTCTGCTCTCAGGCATCTCGCTGTGAAGGCCGACTAGACAAAGTGGAAGACTCTCTGAAGTACCCTCACAAATGTAAAGAGGCTTTCTGGTGCTCCACAAACGCTCAAAGAATGTGCGTACGTGCGTGTCTGTGTGTGTGTGTGTACTGTACATCTGTGTGTTCAATGGCAACTCTATACTGTATATGTGTGCATTGTTGAACTGGTTGGCTTGCTACTGTGTTTGTGTCTAAGTGTGCGTGTGTGTCAAAGAGGGAAAACACAAGTGACAAAGTTTTAATTGGTGAGCATTTGTTCATGCATGTGCGCGTCTATAGATTAAATGGGTTTACGCCAGAGCCAGTGAGGGAGACACAGGAGCTTGAAAAGGAGCGTCGGGAACACTCCTACAAGGCTGAGAACTCCGGCCGTTCCGTCCATTCCCCAGGAGGCCCAGTGAATAGGGAGGGTTTAGAAAGCAGACATACACAAGACAGGGCACATCCAAGGGGAGAGGAATTAACCCTGAGCACACTGAGTCTAATAGGAGCACCAATGCACTATATGAAAACGGGGAAACAGCTATTGAGGAGAGGGAGAATGAACGACAAACGAACAACCAAACAGATAAAGAGAAAAGTCATACAAATGAAAGCTTACTGTCCCATGCGGCCAACTAGCCAGCCAGCCAGACAGACAGCCAGACAGACAGACAGACCAACTGGCGGATGATTAGTGAAAAAGGGTACAGTAAAATGGGCAAGAGAGACCAACAGACAGAGACAAGAAAAGACACACACAGAGCATCAGAGCGGGGCCATGCGGCTGGTGAGAGGGCAGTGTGTGCATGGGGTGCGGGTTAGTGTCTATCCCTACACAGCTGGATGATGAAGTAGGGGGCAGGGGGTAGAGATGGGACGTGGAATCCAGTTTCCGTTCATTACATTTTAGGGGTTTCACAGTAACAGGGTTTTGGTTGTTTTTTTTCTTTTGAAGATGCACGATAGGAGTAAAGAAGGAACAGGCGGAGGAGGAGTGCTTGGTTTTGGTTGACTAGGACGTCTACCTCAGATCAGGCTGCAATTGAGATCTCTGCTCTAATCTTGAAACGGAACCCACCCACCCCCTCCCACGTTGTCCCTTTACTCTCCTCTCACATGTGAGGTGTTTGAAGGGTTAATTAACCCAGGTTTTCAGCTGAATTTCAACATGGATGCTCAGACAAGACAGGCAATCAGTGACTATCACCAGAAAGCAGGACGAGGAGGAGGAGTTGTAGAAGAAGGGGACGAAGAAGCAATACGGAGGAGCCTCGGGAAAGCACTACACAGAAGAAAGGGGCTATGGGGGAGGGTCAGGGAAAGGGTTGGCCCAGAGCACTGTGAGGGACTCAAACCACGTAGACGAAAGCCTCTCCTCTCTGCAGAGGACAGGAAGGGGGAGAGAGATAGGGAGAGAGAGAGAGAGAGAGAGAGAGAAGGGGGAGGGAGGGGGAGAGATAGAAAGACCCTAGACAGTAGGAGTGGAGGGTTCTCGCTTGCTTTAGCTTTTGAAATGGGAGTCTTCTTGGCAGTCTTTTCTTGTGTTACAGCAGTCCTGGTACTGGAAAAGGAAAGGTTATAAAAACACATTATGACGGTGGATTACGATGGTGACAGCAACGTTGCCATCTGCTTGTGGGGAGAGAATGATACAGAGAAACAGGGAGTAGAAAGAAAGATATAACGAGAGAGAGAGAGAATAAATCAAATTTATGAAGGAGAGAGAGAGAGAAAGAGAGAGCGAGAGAAAGAGAGAGAGAAAGAGAGAGAGAAAGAGAGAGAGAGCATCATATATATAGACAGAAGAAACAAATAAAGGGTGCAAAAGACCCACAGTCCAGTGTTCAGTTCTATTCATTGTAACAGGAAAGACAACGCACAAGTAAAATTAATTTGTGACCAAAGCAAAACAAAACGTGTGTGTGTTTGTGTGTATAGTTTACAGTAGGGATGCACCGGTACTCATATTTGGGCTAATGCCGATGACATGTATTTTAAATAAACTTTAGACCCATTCCGGGACCGATAACGGGCAGATTGACATCAACCGTTGTCAACCAACCCTGTCTGCGTATTGGTTCTAATCATACAATGACAATACCTTGTCTAACAATCGACAGTAACACACAAGTTTTTGGTTAAAGTCAACTGAGTTTATTTATACAACTTCATGTAATGAAAACTGCACCCAAAGCAAATAACCTAACTCCAACAACCTAACTTTCTGGCAAACCATATCAGTGTGAATAACGAGGACGACTTCAGCTAGGTTACCGCTCAAGAACCCTGAGAGAGTGAAAGTGGACATGCTGCCCCCCATCCACAAACATTTTCATTGAAACTAGTTTAAAAACGTTTTGAAATACTTTGATTATTTCTCCAGCCATTTTTTCTTCAGAAAGGGAAAAAATAACTATTTTAAAATTAAGCGTCGTATAAAAATTATAGTGACAAATTAGGCTACTCGGTAGACCTACAGGGTTTAGTCGAACACAGATATGGTAATCCTACTGCATTATGCTAATCACGGAAAGTTATTTATCCTTACTAAACGCTGCATGTACTATATTTTTTACACTTGTAAGGCCTTGATAACACATATGAGTGCATCTAGTTACTAGCCGATTTGCTTTCCCAGAACGATTGGCTTCTGATCTGATCTGTTTTTATTTCAGCGCACGGATTTATGTAATTAAATAGCTTTATTGGGGGCGTTGGAAATTACTTTAGTAAAGAATATAGAATTTATTTTATTACATATAAATGTTCATATTTATTAAAGTAAACAATTCAGAAATTCGGCAATGTGAAATAATAAACAATCGTTTTCTAATACATTTACGTTGCAAAGTTTTAATAAATACAAATAATACACATTAAGCGTCTCTATAACTTACCACAGAAGCTGAGAATGTCAAGACGGTTGTCTTCTTGTCTTGTGGGGGCTTAGAATGGCGGATGGCTAGTTTTATGAAGTTAGCTGTTGCTTAGAGAAGATGCGTTGGTTGAAAGAGCATCTAAGTTAACTTGCCTGTGTTTCAAACACATTTTATCAAAACAGCTTTTATAATAAATGTTCCTTAAAACTGACGGCGCGTAGTCCGTAGTGATCGCTACTTGTGAATTGGACCCACTTTGACTGACTTGCGGCCGTAGACCTTGCTATCTCAGAAAAGTGTAAGTAAGTACACGTTAAAGACCGCTCAAAATATAGACAACTATCCCCAGTTATTCTAAACTAAATAACTATAACTAAAATAATAAATAGTAATAGTAATATAGTAAATAAAATAATTACATAGTTGCTGTTTCCCGAGAACTGACCTGAAGCAAAACGTACAGGGGAAGCAAATGTCAAATTCTAGCGTCTTTTTGAAAGGCGCTTTATAAATATAATGTGTAATTATTATTATTATTATTATTATTATTATTATTAATAAATTGGGTAGCCTCACAACCTAAATTAACCGACTTAAAATCACAATATGCCTCTAGATGTGTGCAGCTACATGTTCTTCATCGCCAGATACAAGCGAGCAAAAAACAATGCTGACTATGCAGGGTGTAGAGGGCCTCAATATGATCAGTTCATTTTTATGTCCTTCACACAGAGTTAATATTTTAGCTTTGCCCGTCTATTCAATTGGTTTGCATTTGCAAAGAGAAGGCTAACGAAATAATTGGCTGTCTATTAGATGAGTTTTAACTAGAACGTTTATCTAGCATTTATTTTTTTCTCGCTATTACTACTAATTTGGTTAACGAGTTGCACTTGTGGTTTGTTCATATTAGATTACTAGTTCCGGTTTTGTTGTTGAAAGACTTGTTTGTGTGAAAGTGTGGAATTTTTTTTGGTATTAGCGTACCTCCATTTGTACCTTCTGGATGATTGAAAGTACTTTTGTTTGTGAATGTAGGCCAACACCGATAACAGTCCTATATATCTGTGCATCCCTAGTTTACAATAGCAACATGCAAGTCCAAACAGCAATTTAACACCTTGTATTTCCACTCTTGCACTTACACAACACATTTTGAAAGCCTCGCAGTAGGCAACACTAAGGGACCTGTAAAGACTGAGTGTTGGGGTTGGGACAGGCTGGCCCACTTCCGTTCCTGTTGGCTCAGCTGCTGTATGCGTGGCTGGCCCGTGAATATGAGTGATCTTAGAAGGGTGTGCAGCCAGACAGAGGAGGCTCGGCATAGTGGCTCTCGTTCGGGTGTGATAATGAGGAGCTGTCTGTGACCTCCAACGACCTGGGACACAGCATTCGGATGCGCCACTGCGTAGACATGATTAAGTGGCAAACTAAACATATTTGTTCAAGTGACCACAAAGAACAAAATATACAAGGGAGCCTGTCAAGACAGGTATGTAGGCTAGTGACAAACTGAGCCTGTGTACGTGCTGTGGACGGTCGAACTTGGTGTTATGATGTCAGCCCTGATTCTCGTGGGGAAGTGGAGTGGGTGCTGCATCACTGTCTCCTTACAGACAGAGAGCCAGACTCGGTAAGAAAAAGCCTGGGAACCTGTCCATGCATCCAGAAAAACATTGGGTTGACGGTCCAAATTAAATAGATTTGGAAGCTCTGAGCCAAACGCAGGAGCATGGTGAAGCAAATGGAGAAAAGCAATCATGAATAACAAAACAGCTCACCCGCAACAGGTAATTTGTCCATGAAAAACACAAAAAGAACGATATCCTCTGGGTTTGGAGACGTGGCCTTCTAGACATAACTATATTAATGGTGGTGTGTTAAAGTTTGGCGCGGAATGGCTATGCTGTGGTGTCTGGCAATGGCTGTTGATATGGGGAGCGTTAGGCTCATTCTGGGGACTGAAGACGATGATGAATATGTTTTTCAGACGTTGCAAACATTCTTTTCCACTCGCCCAATGACCTTCCTAATGCTCAGCCTATTAGCAGTCATTCCTCGGATGTGACACATCACCACTCGAATGTACTCTAACACTTGCTACTCTTTGAGTAGAATTGTGTGCGTTAGTAAATGTGTGTGAGTGTGTGTGTGTGTGTGTGTGTGTGTGTGTGTGATTGTTTCTGTGAATGGACAAAAGACAGAAAGACAGGGGGAGAGAGAGAGAGAGAGCGAGAAAGAGAGAGAGATAGAGACATTGAGACAAGAGGGACATTGTAATAATCCTACAACACAGACGGCCGGGTCTCATCTGGGTGTGTTTGATTTGAGTCTTCTCACCTCCCTCCAAACAGCATGGGCCGTCTAACAGATCTGAGACAGAATCAGACTATCACTATGATACTGCACCTTTGCTATACAACAGTACATTCAAACACCTTAGACATTATACACGACAATATGATTGGAATGTATTTTGTGTTATGATGTATATCAGGTCTAATCCTACTCCTACTACGTTAGATGTACTTTTCCCTCTGGATATGTTAATAGGTCCCTCTCTCTCACTCTTTCTTTTGTCGTGGGTGTTTAAATAAGATGAGGCCGGGGCAGGGGAGAGTAAGTGCTTGAGAAGAGGGTTAACCTTGTTTTCCTCTCTCTGTCTCACTCTACAGTGTCTCTGTCTCGCTCCAAAATCTGTGTGTAAAATCCTGTGCCGCCAAGTCCAAACAACAAAAGTGTTTGTATGAGGCTCATACCAAACAGCCTCCACGTGTTGTGAGATGGGTCTGAACCAGTGTATTTAGATTGTCGTTTCAAATGGCCCCTGTGACTCACCGATGCAGGTCTTGCTATCGGAGTGGAGTGCGTACTTCTGGTGACAGCCACACACCGGCCCCGTGTCCGTGTCGTCGCAGGTGTGTTGGCAGCCCCCATTTCCATAGTTACACGTCACTGTCAAATACACATAGGCATGGTGAGGGTCGGGTGGCCAGGACAAACACAATCACACAAACAGCATATTTTGCAGCCACGTCGTATTTACGCACTGCTGTGGGAAGAGCGGCGCTGATGTTGCCGTGGCAGCAGAGCCCAGTTCCATTCCCAGTAAAGTTATGCAGTGAGCCATGACTAGAACTTGTCTCTCTCTGTTTCATATATATTTTATATATTTCAGGTTTAAATAGCGCTTTAAGACAGCGGGGTATACCAGATCTGGGCAGATCAAATTGAAATAATAGAAGACTGTTAAAAAGAACATACCATTGATCTGTTTATGGGACAATCTGCAGATAAATTTCGATTGCCTAGCGTGTCCTTTTCAGACATCAACACGTCTGCCCGAGGAGTAAAAACAGGGAAAGAGAAAAGCCATGGAGAGTGTTGGAGTGTCCAATGTTTCATCTGGATCAGGGAAACGATGCAAAGCTGGTTCAGTTCCCCTCTAAACAGAGGAGCTGAATGTCGTAAAGTTAGCCATTCGGCACGCATCTCCCGAGCCCAGGCTTTCAGCGTTTGTTTACTGCAGCGCTGCACAGACACCCTCCACTTCCAGTGAAATATGAAGGGCAAGGGCTTGCTGCAAAGCCCCTTCCATGTGCTCACAGTGGGATTGATAGGTAGGCTGCACAGGGTTGCACAATGTCACACTCTTTCAAGTTCAGTGAGGCACATCAAATGTAACTAATGAAAAAATCTTATTTTCCCCCTATTGGATTTAAGGCAGCCTGAAAACTGGAAAAAAATCATATTTTTGGTAGCTATTGATAAAAACATGCACTGTATTTCTATTAATATTAAAATATATTATGACACAGCATATGAAACTTATTACAGTATGAATACTTTTTGCTGTTGATGGCAGTAGATGGTGTACAGAATCACTTTCTATCCTAAGCAAATTAACTATGCAAAAGCATCAAAGTCTGAGCTGAACATGTTTTGTTATAAAAAGCGGACATTAGTCAAGACTTAACAATTCACTACGACACTGTAAATCAAAAAGCATGAAATAAATTTAAAAATGTGAGAAAATAAGCTAACTCCTGTAGCTAATCTTCCCTTAGCAAAATACCTGAAAATACAATGAATAATGAGCTGATAACAGCTGTAAGACATCACTTGGAAGCTTTTGTGGGATAGGTTCAACTTTGAGCCGCAATGTTAAAGGTTTACAGCCATATCATTCCATTTGTTACCGTAGCCAGGCTGCCTGATGTCTCTCTATCAGAGCCCCGGCAGGGATTTGTGTGGAAGGAGTATCTAGGGAGAGAGTGTGTGAGCCCCCTGCCTGGGACACAGTAACAGGAGGCCTGCTCCTCCACACGGCTACAGCTCTGACCTCGGCTCTGGAGGGCTGTCCGGGGCTGAACCCTGATCCAGAATCAGAGGATGAATCCCCACAGAGAACCATACAGAGGGGTTAGGAATGGAACAGGGGCTTGGCTCTGGTCCCATAGCTGTTTGTCTGCGCGTGTGCACATGTGCGTGTTTCTTTGTTGGTGTCGGTTGCTATACATACATGTACAGTCTCTCTGGTTCTTAGCTAACTCGAACCCGGGTCGGCACTCGCAGGCCACGCCCCCCTTGGGAGTCTCTCTGCAGATGTGGGCACAGCCATGTTCCTTGTTCATACAGTTCATACCGTCTGTGGAAGAGGGAGAACCATAAACAGAGCGAGATAGGAAGGAAAAGGGGAGAAAAGATAGAGAATGATTTATACCAACTTTAATCACATGAATGGGGGATGACACTTGTTATTGATTTATCAGTCAGCGAATCAAATCAAAAGTTTTTAATGAGACATAAAAGGCTCTAATCATTTTGACAGCACATTTAAACCTTTCTGCATTATGTTGTAATGTGAAGTATTTTTTCATGTTGTGTAGGGAAAAGCAGTGCTGACTGCAAACAACGCACAGCCGGTTCATCAAAACCACCGTTATTCTGTACTCATTCCCCTAATGATTGAACCTTTGACCTGTCTCAAAGCACACCTCATCTCATTTTTCACAATAGACCCAAAATCCTTAGCTCGCAAATTGACACTACAGAAAAACATGCCTTTGGCAAAGGGTCTGGCCAAAGCAAGGCTGGAAATACACATGTCTTACTTATAAAAAAATGTGGGGGTGATCCATCCAGTCATCGCCTTCCTAAATAGCTGAAGGCTGGTTCCATGCTTTTTTACCCCCCGCTCGGCTAATTTACAGCCTCCGCTGATCCATATCCTCCCCCACTGACAGCACTCACAGTATCTAAAGTGTTTGCTGACTCCTTGTCCCCTCCGCTCCTCCCTCCCTCCCTCCTTCCCTCCGTGCACCGTGGTCGTTTGATGTGGGTTGAACCTTGTCCCATTGATTTACATGGCAGCCCGGTGTGCTAATAACTTAAATGGCCGAGTATTTAAATCTTCATTAGACGAGGAGAGGAGAAGGAGCGGGAAGGGGAGCAGGGCAGACTGGGGTCCACGTCTCTCCAGAGGGGAACGGAGCCCGGCAGAGCCAGCCAAAGATATCACTGGGCCACGGGAAGGGCCAGGAAAAGTTCCCTGGAACGCCGGGGAATGTGTGGACATCTCATAACCGCGCTGGGATCAGATGATTTTATACACACATGATGTTTTATGAACTACCATGTGAGTGTGTGTGTGTGTGTGTGTGGG
>JAVQJS010060948.1:0-10648 GCA_036024795.1 Galaxias rostratus | reverse complement strand
CCCCCCGCGCCCCCCCACCCCCCCCCCCCCCCCCGCCTTCTGCGTTCGAGGCTCTCCCCCCCCCCGGTTGCGGGGCGGGGGGGGGGGGCGGGGGGGGGCCCCCCATCAAACATTGTTATTCTGGAAAGTTCCTAATCAGCATATTAATAGCGGCAAGTTATTCACTGAGGAAGGTTCCATTTCCAGTTCCGTTTCGATTTTCAAAGAGTAGTTGAAATAAGCCGTACACTTTCTCTCATGAAAATATTATAATTTCATATAAGTGATGAGACCAGGAGCGGAAGCACCCCCACCCCTCTCCCTTCTACTCTCCCACCCATCACGACTATCAAATCCCTAACCAGAAGTACCCCTTTAAATGCAAAACATTCCCAGTATCAAGGATTATGCCTCCTTTCAGGAAATAAGAGTGGGCCTTGCCAAAATATGATGATGAATTTATGGGCCTAAAACTCTGTGGAGTCGTTTTTACATGCGCACAATGGAGAGGAGGAGGAGAAAAATCACCTATTTGGATGGCATACATTATCATCAGTTCTATATTGTGTCTCCACTTTTCATAATGACTGGGATAAGTGTCCTGCTCCAAAAGTGGGGCTACGCGCTGACAATGGAGGCAGACATTACATGTTTAAAAGCTGGGCTCCTGTGGGCAAAGTGGCCCGGGAAGAAAGAGTATCCGTCATGGCTAACGAGCTATAAGGATAGCACATCGCCTTTATAAATCACTAGATCTGGCTGTTTATTTAAATTCATTGGCGCCTCATTATAACTGAGCTATGCACCTTTAGGTCCGAGTTGATTAGGAGTGCCATAGCTCAAAATGGCTTTTAATTCAGTGAAACGCCACGGTGACCTTGGTGCCGTAACCCTGACGGAAACATGCGGTGACTCCCATATTAATAATGATGCTACCTTTGCTGGGCCGCGCCGCCGCTACTTAAAATATGTATTATTAGTTACCAGCCACGGCACATTCATCACACCAAATTACCCTTCGGAGTAAAACTGCTTAATTCTGGGTCCCCATACCCCTCTGCACTATTACCTGCTCTTTAGAAAGGCCCGGAATTAAATGCGGGGGGAAAATGTCAGGGTAATGGGGGAGAGGATGCGGGTCGGACGGGATGCATACTTGATCATTCCCCCGTGGCCTTCTCCCTCCGCCATGTAGCGCGGGTCTTCCACACGAGGACAGTCCCCACAGACAGCCCTTTACCGAGAGCATACGGGAAGGGGTCGAATTAGTAACACGCGCCGTGATGAAGCTAGACAATGTTTCCATAAATACACAGATAACTAAAGTATTTAAAAAAATAAGAATTAAAAAAAACATTCCGGGTTACTTCAGAGATTCGTTTTGAGAAAAAGTTTTTCTTCTTACGCTTTTCAACCTATAAGGGGAATATGGCTGGAATACATTGCCACACACACACGCACACAGAAACACACACGCTCACACACAGAGAGAGTCCTGGCATAGCCTGGATGCTCTCCTTGACACAGAGAGGACAGAAGGCTGCGGGCTCCAGAGTCTTGTCATTGTTGGACCCCCGTGGGGCAGCCCAGACTGATTACTTTGACCAATCGGGTAAATGATTAGATCAATTAAGGCGGCTGAGAGTGGGCGTCGACGGCGACGGCGGGGGCGCACCGCAGCCTGACGACCTGTGGGAGGCTCTCCATCAGAAGCGCCTCATTAGGCCCCTGGACCCGGCCCAAGAGCACACCACAAAGACCCGTCCACGCGCACGCGAAGGGGACGGGAAGGAGAGAGAGAGGGAGCCAGAGGAACCTGGAGAGGGGAGCCGCAGCCAGCGACACCCATGCCACACCTACGGGAGAGGAGGCGTCCCCGGGGCGCGGGGCGTAAACACACAGCACCCGTGGTGTTTACAAGATGCGCCGTCTCACAAACAAGCACCGCGGCAAAATGATCAGAGGAGCAACGTAAGTGCGCTCTCTCCTCCCGCAGCCATTGTTGTGGGATCAATGCGGCGGGGAGAGGGGGGGGGGGCTGCGGAGGAGGAGGGCGGGCGGGCGGGCCTCCAGATGTAGTGTACTTTGCACCGAGGCTGACATCAGTCGGCCTAGAAATAATTCAGCTTACCAGGGGCAACGCCGTCCGGGATCTGAGGAGGAAGCGCAGACAGCGTGGGCATAAACAAACATATTTCTGATATCACACGCGCATTCATACATACATGCACAACACACTAATGCACCCCGGCTTCTTCTGAGCGAGTGGCAATGGCGCGGCGGGCTGGGAGGGGGGGAAAGTGAGACGTTACCCGCACACCATCAGATGTCGAATCAATTAGTCACGACCGTCTTCCGAGTCAGAAATAACTGGTCGCCTCGACGTCCCTGGGGAGAGGGGGGGGGTGTGTTGGTGTAGGCCCGGGCGACCGGGGGAGGAGACGGGAGAGGAGACAGTGATCCAACGCAGGGGGATGAGACGGAGGTAGAATGGAGAGGGAAAAGAGAGGAGATGGGGAATAAATAATGGCGCCGGCGTTCTGTGCCGCGCGGCGCGTTCAGCCGGCACAGCCAGCGAGCCGCGGCGCTTTGCATATCAGAGGGCAAGCGGCTGGCGTTGCACGTTGCCAATGCACCAGTGATTAACATTGGGTGACATTATCTTTTTAATCGCGCCGTAGAAGGCCCCTCTGGAAAATGTACACAGCACAACGTCAGGATCCCACGGCCCCTCCAACAATAATAAGGTTTTTACAGGGAAGCAATGTTTTTCCCTCTCGTCAAATCCTTTAATCTTTTAATCTTCCCCATACAGCACGTGGATAAATAAGTGAATCATGTGACCACTTTGGTAAATGGTAAAGAACATCATTATTGGGCATAATAGGGGCACAATAGATTGCCTTTCCCCGCAGGCTAAAAATAATCTAATCTGTTGTATAGGTATACAAATAACAGCCTTCTACCTGAATGGCAGTGATTATTGGCCTTTTGAAGTTATTAACAGATAAAGCTCTTTGTCCTCGTGGCGCCGGTGTTAGGAGGAACTGCTGTTCCATCTGCTGAGATTGTTGCTTTGCCGTGTTAATCTCTCCTAAACAGCTAGATTAGAGCAGCTGGCACCACGAGGGGAGCAGGGAAGTGTGAGTGCCGCGCTAACTCCGGTCTCTCCAAGCTTTTTCTCAGCCTCGTCGCACAAACGACTGGTCTCCATGAGGAAAACCCAACATAAAACAATGGGACAGGGCAAGGAAACATCTCTCCATCGCCGCCGATTTGAAAAGAGGAAGCACTCCGGCCAGCTCGGTGACTAACTCTGACTAACTAATAGAGCAGCAGGCTCTCCCTAATAAGGAACGGACAGGGCTTCCACTAGCATGCTGTTCCCGGCCGGCCTCAGGGGCCAACAGGAGGAGTGTTGTTGTTTGCGCTCCGCCCCGAGCCCCCACGGGGCACACGACACCGAGGCAACAGAGAGAGAGAGAGAGTGAGAGTGGCGAGGAGGCCATGGGGCATCCCACCGTCCCCCTCTGACGGCGCCTGTCATTCCCCCCCGCCCTCCAGGCGGCACGGCGGCGTTCTCGGGCTCTCCGGTCGCGGCGCTGGGTTCCCGCCACATTACGGTGGGCCGTGTGTTTGTGCCCCGGGGAACGGCGCGGCGGCGCCGCCTGTGTTTGGGGGTACTTTGTCAGATGACTCAGGCGCCGTGATTTATGGGCCCGGGAAAGGTTGCATTTCCAGCCCGCGCGGACGGCCGCATGGTAAATGGGGGAATTCTGAATTTATTAACATACGATGAATGATGATTAATGCTTTGGTATAGATCACACTCTCTTTTTTAGATGTAGCGGCGCGGGGGGGGTGATATATGTGGCAATAAAAAGATACGCACATACTCAAAAGCGCATTGCACGACTGTCGCTCGGCGCCATTCCGCTGCTCCAGACCCCTTCTCAGTGGGCCTCTGTACTGAGAGCGTTTACAGACAGTTATTCTGAGTACCTCCATGGACAAACACAGTGGAAGGGTGTTCCTACTGAATGCATCATACCCCCCATCCCTAACACACACACACACACACAAAGTGAACTGTGCTCTTTTGTTGCGCCAGCAGCTCGCATAGTCAATGAGGGAATGTTTAAATTAAGACCAGAGAACGCCGTCGACCACCTCCCCCCCCCCCCAAAAAAAAAGCAATTTAGGCTTGTATCAAGTCAAATTTGCCGAGCCATTCGTCAAAATCACCACCATTATTAACTTTTGTATTCCATAACACATCTAGTGTCTCTCATCAGCTTTTTCAATATCTTTTCAAATACATTAGTGCCTCTGCAGAGTGGGTAGGTTCACCTTAGGCCAATTACTGCGGCGAACCTTAAAGGTGAGCACATTTTCTCATATGTGGTGTCTCAAGGCTCCCACAGGTAGGAGTAGCAGGGAGAGCGTCCCGTTGGTTCCTCGGGGGAGAGACAACAGAGGAAGATGCAGGGGCGTGCTTTAGATGCGGCTAGGAGGATGCCAATGTGTAGGTACGTGTGTGTGTTGAAATTTGAAAAGCTCCATCTGGGGCATGTGCAATGGCCTCTCTCCTTCACCCCTGCAAAGTGGTGGGGTATGTTTGGGGTGTTTTCCGTGTCGTATGTATGCATGTGAATGGGGCACAGCCCAGTGACAGTTTCACAGTCAAATTGGATAATCTGCCAAAATAAATGAGTGTACATGTCCTAAGATTTACGTGGCTGTAAATGTGTGGATTGAGGTGATAAATTATGTATGCTTATGTATGAACAGGTCGTGTATGTGTGTGTGTACATGGATGGGCATGAGTCTACATAAATATGTTTTGTGTGTGTGTGTGTGTGTGTGTGTGTGTGTGTGTTCTGCCCTGTACACGTGTAGGTGTGTGCTGTCAGCAGAACATGACTAGTGTGAGGGATGGGAGGAATCAGAAACACATTGTGCCTGAGAATGGGCTGGGAGCCGCAGGGTGACCCTGGCACCAAACACCGCTGCCTCGCACATCATTACCCTCACACGGCTAATGCGCCACACACTTAGAGCCACAAACAGGCCTGCCTCCAGAACACACACGCACACACACACACACACAGACACACACATAGAAAAAAAATCAGACTTTGTTATCTTGTGGAGTTACATTCATATTAGTAGTATTTACACAGATTTATAGTATTCAAACCACAGATAACAAACAGAAGGGCCTCATTATGTCTTTCTTAGGTTATCCTGCCAGTTTGAAAATAGCAGGGGTAGCCATTTTCTCTAAGAGACACTCAATCCGTTTCCTTCCAAGGTAAAGACCGTTTTAAACAGAACGGTGCTCCGCTGGGAAAAGCACACCTCCGCAGTAAAAATCACACTCCTTCCACCGGGTAAGGGATACTTTCCTCCCTTTTCCTGCATGAGAGGTTTTAAGAATGGAAGGATAGGGGTGTAGCGGGGCTGGGGGCTGGAGAGGCCGACCCGGCCAGGAGATATGATGCACGGGAGTGAAAAGGAGAGGGAAGCCAAGCATAAAATAACTTCAATCTCGCACGCTCTCAGTGGGGCGGCAGGAAGCAAATAGCAATCCTGCCGACGGGACAGCCCCCGGGAGGGCAACCCCCCACCCCCCACTCCCCGCCCCTCCTGTCCCGCACTGACCCATGGAGAAGAGGATCATGGGAGAGCGATGAGGAGACAAACCCACTTCAATTAAGGCGCGGTGACGCGTTGTCAGGGAGGGCAGGTGGTGTGTCAGGGGGTTCAGGCCAGGATAGATGGTACAGTCCTACCTGGTAAACCCCCCCTCCTCCTCCTCCTCTGTACTCACCCCCCATCCCCTGTCCGTTTTGTGCAGCTGTTAATGGATGACAACGCTGGGATATCTGGTCTTTCTTCTAAACGGGGCTCGGCAGGGATGTCGTCAATCCCCAGCCTTTTAGGCTCCTGCCGGGCTCAAGGACTCGGGGATAGATAAACCTCCTTATCGAATTGTTGCATTAGCGGCGAGCCACCGCCACGACCAACCTGGAGATGACATTTAAAGGTCAAAGCGGCATGTACAAGCGTTTGGAGGGCCAGCGGTCTCACGCTGCACGTTACAGGGCCACGGCGTGGCTAGGGGAGTCAAACCACAGATACAGGCACCGGAGACAGCGGGCGGGGGGGAGCACATGTAAAGGAGATAAAATTAGTTGCCTTTAAGGGGGGAAGGAGACGCCTGGAGAACAGCGCGCCAAGCCGCCTCGTGCCGCCGAGGGAAATCAACCCGCGTTGTTAAAAAAACACAATCTTTTTTTGCGGTGCTTCATAACATCCGAGCACTACTTGTACAAGGGGAAAGTACGCTTGCGTGGGAGAGAAAAATATTCTCTTTTTAGAGGGAGGAAGTGGGGCTCTGGGGAAGCCCAGCAGGGGGCTACACATCGGGAGACCCCGAGAAGAGCTAGCCCGCCCGCCAGCCCCTTTCCCTCTGCCAGGGATTTCCAAGAGACATCTCTCTCAGTGATTAGATTGACATTACCATAATATCAGCTTTGTCACCTCGCAGGCCAATTGTTCCCAAAAAGTGCCATCCCTTTTTTTTCCTCTCTCCTCCCCTCTGCAAGCGGCCTGACAACACGAGGTACAGCAGCCGCTTTCCCCCCCTCCTCGTGCGGAGCGCCGCTTGGGAGATGCAGGCAGGATTTGGCCCGCGTCCTGGCCTCTCTACCCCGGCCCCGCGCCTGCCTCCCCGGTGTCAGCGTGCCAACTCTCTCAGCCCAGCTGCACTGATTAGCAAGGGCCGATTATTAGGCCGCCATCTCCTGGCTTGGCCCCACTCCTCCTTGTAACCCGTTTAGTCTCCAACGTCGTGCATTGTCCCGCACTGTATAAGCGGTGGGCTCCCGAGCAATGTATACGTACAGGGCGAGCAATGGAGACACTGGCTACTGACCGACTTCAAATAAAGCCTAGCGTGCAAGGGGCGGTGGTTGGAGAGAGGGATGGGAGTTTGTCAGTGACGCTCGCCTACGTTTCTCCTGAACTGTTCACCAACCAACGGGAGGAGCACTTTCGTCTCTTGCTGCTTTTTTCTCTCTCTCTCTCCCTGCCCATCCTCCGCTCCCTCGTTCTCTCTCCTCCTTCCCTCCTTCACCTGTCCCGGTGCCAAGATTCCTTCCCCCTGACTGCAGGAAGTGGGCACCCTGCTCTCAAACTTGCGCTCCGCCTTATCTGCTCCCCACACGCTAACACCCAGCATCGGAGGCATCCCTCTCACTCTGTGCCAGAAAGAGGCCTGCCCCGGCTCCCCTTCTCCCTCTCCCTCTCCCCCCATTCCTCCTCCGCTCAGCCCCTCTCTCCATTCCGCTCTCGGGAGCTTTGCATTTGAAATTGAACAGACATGCAGCCAATTTATCACAGGCTGACGCGTGTCATGTCCAAGGCCCAACCACAGGGACCCACTGTAGGCATTGCATTTATCCCCTTTTGTTGTCAGTAAGGACCTAGACAATACCGGGAGCTATAAAAAAGGGGGAGGGGGGGGGGGGTGTGGTGGGGGGAGGCTGCCTGGGAAAGGTGAGCGCTAACCAGTTAAAAACGGGGCTAGGATTGCATACATCTGCTGTTTTCCCCTCCGAAAGGTTAGGGACCCCTGGCGAGGTTGGAGCAGCACATTTTCCCCACCGACAATCAGCTGTCTGGAGATGCAGGGCGTCCGGGTTGGCCTGATGCAAAGCCCAGACAGGCGTGAGATGGAGCAGGCAGAGAGTGTGGGGGGATGTTACACCATGCAGGATAAGACTGGTGTTGCAGTGTCGGTGAGGCCGTAATTTGAGCAGCAACATCCACAATAAGAGTTACTGGAAAATGCATTTTTCCAAACATAACTTCACAGGACTTCTGGAGCAAAGAGAAAATGCAGATCTGGTTCATAATGCATAATATTTGGTTTTATCACAAAAGTACTCCTGGTAAAGTCCTTTAAAACCAACATAAAATAAAAACAATGTTTAAACAAAGACCTCAAAAGTTCATTTTCCATTGCTAAGCTGTCATTCGGAGGCTTTCAGAAGCCACAACAAAGAGCAGGCAGATATTTGAATGTAATCACCTCTGAGGGGATAAAAGGGAAGTAAAAATGTTTTAAGTGCATCCTACAAAGCCTTTGTGTTTAATCACATTATCACGCGATTATCAGCGCCTCTCTTTGAACAGGTTTTTTTGGGATAACAGGATTCATTATTGTTTTACTGTTTGAAGGAGCCATGGACGATGGCCCTGTCTGATAACACTGCTGTCTTAAAGAACGTAGAATCTACTTTAGTTGACAGGAGAGCAGAGGCTAATAAGAAAGTAATGTGTATACGTGTGTGTGTGTGTGTGTGTGTGTGTGTGTGTGTGTGTGTGTTTTTTTTGAGTGTGTGTATGTGGGTGTGTATATAAATATGCACTAGTAAAACAAACCACCAAACAACATGAGGGGTTTAATAGCACCTTTTATGGCCATGCAGAACGTGTCCTTGTGCAGCATTCCCTATCATGAAACTTGGCACCATCCAAATCTCTGAATGTGGAATATGTGGCATGAAGACAATTCACATTCAAAACACTGACAGTCACTTACACCAACCATTGTGCAACATCTCCGTAGGGAGAGGAAGATGTTAACGTTAACAAAGGCACATGGTCGCCGTCTCAAGCCTTTGAGCCGTGCGCACGGGCCAGCCTCGGAGCTCCGCCATGGCCATTCATTAAGCAGAAGTTGGTGACCTTTCACAAAGTAGCGGTGGCAGCCATTTTGGCTCCGGCGGTAATTAACAAGTGGTTATGCATGGGAGACAATTAAAGGAAGGTCAAGTGCTGGATCATCTTCTACCCTTTTCGTTCTTTCCACTGGGGCTGGCTTTGAACTCCGCAGCCATGCCGTCCAGAAAGCCTGGCTGGGAGAGACGGGGTTCACACACGGGAACGGAATCACGGGAAAAAGTGTTTGATTCCGATCGGGAGTCGGGAGTGAAGCATTGTAATTTGGTATGAAAGCCTTGAAGATCGGATCTGAAACTAGACACAGACTCACGAGTGGAAAGGTAGAAGGTCTCTGTTTTCTAGATGGCTGTCCTTGACATGTGCGCTCAGTGGCTTTCCTCCCTCCGTGTGGACCGCATGCTAATGGCGCTGCCTAACAGCCATGGCTGGGTCATGTCCAATGGCTGTCCAAACAAAGAGGAGCTGTCGCCCGTCCTGTTTGCAGAAGTATCCTGAGTTACCGTCCCCCGTCCCCTCCGCCACACATTTAGACAACGTTAACCATCCGCCTTGGCTCGCCACGCCAACACGTCCGTCCGCAAGCGCTCCCCGTTTTCCATCGCACAAAAAAAATAAAAAGGCCGACGTGTTGACGGCTGTTAGATTTCCCTTGGAGGCACCCCCCTTCCCCAGACCTCCTCCCCCCTTTGCGCGACGAAACGAGCCAACAAAGCATGTCTGGGTGTCGTGTCTCCGTAACACCGCGTCACCTTTGTTCACCCTTCATCAGGCCGACCCCCCCCCCCCCACCCCCGGTGCTATTACCCCGCCCGCTGTTCTCCATCGTCCCGTTTAACCCCGGCGCACAGGGCGGGTGTCAGGTGGCGCGGCACTCCGCCGCTCTCCATATTCCACAGCTCACAACCTCCGCTGACACCCGGCGCTCGGCTCGTCGCCTCCCCGACTTCAGGAGCGCACAGGCACGTGGTCCCGCGTCGCTCTTGAGAAGACGAGCACCATCCTTGCACACAAACACACACTCTCGCACGCAATACACACGCTTAGGCGTACGCCTACAAATGATTGGCCTACAGAGGGTTAGATGTCACTAGGTCTCTGCCCTTTATGACAGCAGCGGTGTTTCATCATAGAGTCTACTGAAGCCTGGATGCCTCACGCATTCTCTTTTCTCTCACACACACACACACACACACACACACACACACACACACACACACACACACACACACACACACACACGGTGACACTCTAATGAATGAGGTGCCAGGGCCGGGTAGAGGACTGAGTGGCACTAGAAGTCTCTGTGCCAGTTGCCTGACAACAGCACCGCTGGGATTGGTAAAGTTTGATTTGATGGCTTCGCCTGTTAATTAGGGTTTGGAGGTGACTCTTGAAATAGAAACGGGCAAAGCGTTTGGGAAAAAAAATACGAAGATGTGCCAGCCTTTCCCCTCCACCATCCTAAAACATGTGACCCATATACTGGAATACCTACCAGGTTCAGGAAGGGAAGCAATGCAAATAGCTTTGCATGCCAATGTCTTCACTCAGAATGAATGCAATAAAATACCTTCTGACTGGATGTTTAGAAAGCATTAACCCATTCTTATTTTATAGTGGGAAAGTATATAAGACATTTCAATCACAGTACCCCCTACTGGTCTGGAGTAGAAATGCAGCGGGAATGCTCGATCAGCCAGCCCCCCTAAAGTATGTTAGTAACGAGTGTCTGTGTTTGAGTTTGAGGACAAATATAGGCTTATCATCTGGATGCTCCTCCTCTTAAAGAACCTAATGCGGATTACAGTGGAATACAAGAGGCAGACAGACAGACAGACAGACAGACAGACAGACAGACAGACAGACAGACAGACAGACAGACAGACAGACAGACAGACAGACAGACAGACAGACA
>JAVQJS010060918.1:0-18586 GCA_036024795.1 Galaxias rostratus | reverse complement strand
CGCTCTCTCTCTCTCTCTCTCTCGCTCGCTCTCTCTCTCTCTCTCTCTCAACAGACCCCTCATCTGATCACAAGCATTCGAATGTGAGACAGGTGACGAGGATCCTGCTTCTGTCATGAGTGTCTATTACGACTTGAACCTTTCATGCACAACATGAACAGCTTTTATTTTTTCAACAGCTTTTATTGCACACTTCATGTTTAACAGTTCAACTGTGGTAAGTATGCCAGGAATCATATATTTTTTTTATCCAGCAATTACCTGTTGAGCAAATGATCATGAGGTGGCACAGTGAAGGGCGAAAAAAACTATTTCCAGTGATAATAAAAGTTTTTTTTTGTTATTGTTTTTTTTAAAGAAGAAATAGCCGATATGGTCGGCTTCTAAATTATTGGCACTCCTGGCACAAACAATATTTAACAAATATATACATAGCTATAGAGATAAACTAAAAAAAACACACATCATGTACTTTATGAATGTTTCAATGGAATCAACCAAAATCGTTTTTTGTTTTTTTTATCCATCAAAATCACGGTTTGAAAAATGATAGGCACCCCTTATTTAGTATTTAGTGCATCCATCTCTGGGAAGAATAACAGCATGGCGTAATTTCTGTTTACTTTTGACAAAGTTATGGTACACATTTTGTATCATTCCTCTATGTAGATTCAACCAGATTAGATGCCAACATTGCCTGATGATGAAATTCACTATGCCATCGATCTTAACCTGTGCCCCAAGACACTACTGACCCATCACCATATTTTGCCAGGGATTGAAAATGAAACGGTGGTTCTCGTTGTATGTATATCTGTTTCAACCGGAAACATTTTGATGCTGTATCCAACCACAGAACCTTGTTCCAGTCATGTACAAACTGGCTGCTGGATTTAAAAATGTGGCTTGTCTCAATGTAGTTGAGGGGGAGGCAGGAACCACTGGTCTGAACCATATCCAGAATTGACAATTTCAGTTTTCAATATTTTGGGGGACGTCTTGAGTCACAGATTTGTTTTATTAAGTAGTAATTGTGGACTTGCCTGTAGATGGCAGTATTGCATTTTCCACAGACTCCTTGGTGCATAGTGAAATTCTTCACTCTCGCGATTGATTGTTCTGCTTGTCACTATTCATTATTGACCTCAAATGCTGACTACTTTCCATCTCCAACTAAGTCCAGGTTTTCCTTGTGAGCTATTATGTAAGAATAATTTCAATATGTTCCGGTGGTTCTACATATTGCAGTCTTTTGTATTGACACTTCTATCCCTGAAAATGTAAATGTCAGTTAGTCATTGTAACACTACAGATGCAGATCTTTTATTCCTCAAATAGACAATCCTGTCATAACTGACAATACATAAAATGTGCCAATCCACTGGCTGATCATCCCACAACGTTTTATTGATTGTCAATTCAAATGTGCTGATGGAAATAAATGTTTTCTTTTTCCCAACATTAGAAATTATTCTGTGGGGTAAGATGCAGTTAAAAATACGGTTCCATTATTACAGCCTACTACCGCTTTCAACACAAGATAAAATGGGCCCGAGTCACTCTTTTTCCCCAAATGTTTGCAAAAAAACCTTGTTTAGGTTCTTTTAAATATTTTTTTCTGATAGCTTGTCATTGTTGATTACAGTTCATCTAATTGTTTGGCATGCAACATTTAATTGCACTTTCAATCATGTCATTATGGTTCAACTTTTAATAATTGATGAGTGATTCTTAAAAGGGTTCATAAGAAGCTATCCAGTGGACCGTATGTTAAGACAACCACATCTATCCCAAACCTCTTCTGTAATTTAGCAGCTGGTCCTATAGAGTTGCCACTTAAACGGGTCCCATGAGACCATCATGGTTGACTGAGTAAACAGCTTAAATTATGAGGGCGGTGTGTATAAGTCAGTTCTGCCAATGATGTTAAGCGATGATAACATGATGGGTGCATTTTTTATGACAATTTGTGATAAATTATTAACTAAAGATGGGGACCAACAGGTATCAAAAGATTTGATTAAGGTTTACCCAGATGGAACACACTGAATAGTACTAATATATATATATACATACATACACATACACACACACACACACACACACACACACATATATCAAACTAATGTAAACTGGCAGAATTTAAAACTGACAGCTGTCCATTCACTTTGTTGCTTTATTCATAAGATGAGAATATTTATACATCTTATACACAGTAGATAGACAAATACATTCTAAATCACAAACTTAAAGTTCCATTATCCCAGTAATCCTGATTCTCATTTCAAAAATGTCCCCCAAAAGTAACCCCTCGTGTCTGTTGTCTAGTTTCACATTCTGAAAGGTCAACATTTCAGAATTTTACAGCAAATCTCGTTTCAGCAGTGAGAATTATGAGCCACATTTGAAATACTTAGATTCCTTTGACCAGAGTACACCCTCCCTCCCCCAACTCCCACCCCTAAAACAAACACAATTGCACTTTTAACTACTTCAACAGGATTATAGTTCAAAATAACATAACACAAAATACAACACACAACTTATACAGGTTCATTATTTAGTTGCACATAAATATACATTACTCAAGTACAAAGATAGATACTTGCACTTTCATTTGCCCAAATACTCTTAACCGACTATATAGGTCTGTTGAGATCAAGATTGTCATTGAATGAAGGGATGCATTCACAATACCCATGCAAGGTAAGCCGCAACAGCCTATCTTTCAGAGGCAAGACCAGGGTTATACTGAAAAACAAAACTGCTCTTTGTCTAGAAGCAACACAAACACACAAAACAAAGATGCACAGAACTCTTCTCTTATTCATGCCAAAATACTTCATGCAATGACTACCTCTTCAGTGTAATAACCCATAAAAAGGTCTAATTTTATAATGTATATCTTCATGAAATTACATTTCTCAGAAAATATGATCCAGACTTTACTTGCACAAGTTTTTTTTTTTTTTTTAAGCGCTAAGACAGTACCGCAATAGTTGCCAAAGAGGAATCATAAGCAGTCTGTTGTCTGCAAGTTGGTTCTAATTCAAACTCTCCCAGAAAGCATCCAGGAGAGGTATAAATACAGTATGTCAATAATGCACATTTGTCCATTAAATAAACCTGATTAAATTAATGAAGAGCTTGGCAAACCTCATTTCAACTGCAGGTTAACTGCCTGTTTTCCATGAGGATCTGAAGGGCAAAATCATAAATATTAGTTAAATTCATAGTGATTGCATGTTGATAAGTTTGCATAAGTAACAATGTTCATACAAATTCAGTTCTGCAAGATCTTTCAAAAAGATTTCCAGGGTACTTAATTAAATGCAAATATCTTCTATAATACCAAAAGTTTACAATATTGGTTGGGTTTCAGGCAAGATTACTCACTAAATATCTAACAAAACTGTCGGGACTTCCATCCAGGTTGGGAAGTCTCAGACGGAGTAGGGTACCAGCGCATCTAAAAAACAGATAAAAGTTAGGATACAATATAGGTTTATTTCCTTTCATCCTTTTCCTAAATGTTTTCCCCTGAATTCAAAGGTTTACTGTAGATTAAACTTGTCAATATTGCACTGACCAATTTCATCTGTGTAAGGATTTGTTGCATCACAACCACCTCAATACAATTACATGTACTTGAAACTGCAAATTGCCCACTAGAGAAATCAATTGCCCAATTTAAAGCTCCCAATTATAACTAGGGTAGATCCTTGATATAAATTAATTTAAGAGCCCCAACTTTATTTAACGGTAGGTCCCATTTGTAATTTTGTAAGTCCAAACAGACAAATATGGAACTTTGATACAAATATTAACATGTCCATTTCTTCTCGGACAAACTGATACATTTCCTTATGCAGCATTAACAAAAACAGAACTATTGAACAAGAAGCTACTAAAAAGGTGCTGTAAAGGTTGAGAGATTAAGAATATTGAGGATTTATTTTTCAGTTCCATTTGTAACGCTTTACATATAATGGTGTAATGTGTCAGATTTACTTTGTTCCAATGATGCCTGCAACAAATCAGGTGTCAAATAGTTCTTTAAACCCTCTTAAGCAGCCATTAAATGATAATTTATATTATTTCCATGCATCAAATAGCACGATTTAGTAAGAATACACCACACTAACGAAGCTCTGGGCAGAATAGGCTGAAAGGGCCGCAAGATCACGTCAACAAAACCAGTTGATACATCATACTGGAAGAGGATTTGGATGGACTGTCCCTTTAAGCTCTGTCCAATGTGAAACCATTGGAATTTGGGTCACATAACTTCCCCATCTAGACAATAGTCCTAGTAATTAACAGGAATAGAAATTAAGCAAGTAATGGCCCCATTTGTTAAACATTTCCAAAGACTAACTGCAGTAATGATTGCTTTTCCATACTATTAAACCTTCACTGCAAGTAAGGTTTAAAGAAAAATAAATGGACAATAAAAACCAGCTAAAGTTTCGCTCTGATTGCACGTTTGGCATTTTATAACCAGACAAGAATCAAAATAAAGCCCAACATACACTGCAGGTTTGGTTTTTTTCCAATAGTTGATTGGTTAGTTTGCCTATATTTTGGAATGAGTTGCCTACATTTTAGATGGAGTGTTGTAGGTAACAATTTTCCCTTACATTCGAAAGGGGAGGAAAGAAATTCAGGGTATTTTAGACACCTTTCATCAAATTGCTATTACCCGATATTTCCATCTTTGTCTCAAAACAGCGATAGTTTAGGCTACATCAGACGCGGACAGTAAGTTGGCACCTGCAAAGATGGCCGTCATGACTGACAACTTCACCTAGCAAATACCTTGCATTCCTAAAACTATTGCACCCAGATAAACAGGCCATTTAACTATTGTGATAACAGCCAACTCGGTAGTATTCAAATGTTATACTGCAAGAGGAACTTCACTGAACACTAAACTTGAATTGACCCAGAGAAATATTTTCCATTGTCATTGTTGCTGAAGCCTGACTGTTAGGTTGCATACTATTCCTAACTGCACTACAGCAGTAATTGGATCACAATGGAAACTTCCACCTCCCAACCACAGTTGGCTGTAGAAAGGACCTCCATCACTCGGCGCGATCCGATGTTAAAAAAAAACAAAAAAAAACTGGTCTGCTACCGGTTTTAAAAAGTGGGAGAGTCAGTCACTCATTTAAGCAATGAAATCCCATTTTACACTCATGTTCCCATTCTTCTGAAAGAGTGCTCCTACTATATAGGACTCTTATTTCCTTTCATTAAGCCTTGTGGATAAATTGATCATACGAGTGGCTTATTCCGCTTTTGACATTGATGCGCTAGGTTCTGTATTGACCCATAGCAAGGGAAGGTGGGGCTGGGAGCTCCGTTAAAGCTCAGAGTCACACCTCCAGCTCTCAGACCTGGACACCTATCGAACCATGGGGCAAGACTATGGCCTGGTGAGAACCAATAAGTGAGAGGATTTTGAGAGTGCAACCGCCTGGTGTGACTCTAGTAGCCTACTAGTGGGAACTTGTAGGCCCATCAAAGCAACAGTTGCAAATGCAATCAAAACATCTAAAAGGCAGTGCCACAAACTATGACAAGTGTCAGTAAACTCAAACATTTCAATAGTTTGGCAGTCTCAAAACACTAACCATTTTACATGCTCAATGTAAAATGTTACACAGGAAATTGTGTTGTATAACGCAATGTGGATAAAAAAAAAATTAGATGGAAAAAATTGATCACTGACTAAATATGTATTCAGTTTATTGTGCATGTATTTATATAATTATGAGCATATCAAGATTTTCATATCAAAGAGAGAATAGGGAGAGAGAGACACACCGGTTGGTCCCTCACCTGGGCGTGGAGGGCAGCTGCTGCGGCTGCAGCTGCTGGATAGGTAAAGGCGGCATGCGGAAGTCCAGGGGTCAACTCCGTGGTATACAGAGGGTAAGGAGTCCAGGCATCTGGGGATGCGGGAATCAGTGCAGCACCTGTCAGATCATCTGGAAATTTGCAGGAATGACAAAGGAAAACAGAATTTTGGTTCCCATGTGTCATTTCCAATCAGCAAGAATTGTTCACAAGTTTTCACCTACGTGGCGACCAGAATAATCATATAGCCTAGTAACAACGTGGAGACGTAGAGTTCATAATATTCACAACCAAAATTGGCTGACAGGAAAACCGTTTCCTTGCAGTGGACATGTAGCATTTACTTAGCTCAACATTACAAAAGCATTGCGGGCATAAAGATCTGGGGCCAGTTGCTGGATCGTCTTGAAAGAGTGAAAACTCTCAGCAGGGGGAGTAAAAAGCAATACGGGACTCTCAAGATGATGCATGCAAGCGGCGGGTGAATTAGTCTTTCATGTTGTCTACTTTGATCTCAAAGCGTTCAGAGTGAAAGAGTAATAGTTGATTAAATCATGGCACTGCCAAGGTGAGTGTGTGAGCCTGGAGTGGTGCAGCCGTCCACTTACATGGGTCCCGTGCAATGAAGTGTGCCCCTAGAGCAGGGTGGATATTTGTGGGGTTCGGTGTGGCCATCAGCTTACTCTTTGCCATCTTCGTGTTGGCTTTAGCAAACTCTAAGCGCAGGGTCTGGGGACTTTCAGGGTCAAAACGAATGCCCTGATGGAAGAGATGTAGGGAAGGAGGAGTACACAGTATTTTAAAAGGGAGGTAGGCTAAGCTTTGGGAACTGTAGCTCAGTCTCACACGGCCTCCTTTCCCAGGCGCTGTTTTAATGCTTTTAAGATGCATCCTTCACCACCTTCCCTGTGTTTAGCACGTTTTTTTCCAAAGCTAGAAATGACAACAAGGCCATGAAGCACGAAAAAAAAAAATCTGTGTCACTTATAAATGTAGGAAATAATGAGGAATGCATTTTTAAGTATTTCAACAGACCCATATCTCCTTCTCTAAACAATCATGTTGAGGATCATGTATTGGGATGGGATTTTAACCCAGTGGAACTGATCAAGAGAAGGAGACAAGGAGAGTGGCTGATAGACTGGTACTGGTTGTGTTCTGTGTTCTAAGCATTGTGCCCACATGCAGGTGAGTATGTGTGTGTGCATTTGTCTGGGTGTGTGTATGTGCGCGCCCGGATGTGCTCCGTCGCTGTGTGAGAGTGAGCAAAAGAGATTGACAGAGAGATTGCTTGTGTTCAAGAGGCGATGCTGACGATGAGAAAAACTATGCTATGAAGGTAGTGTTAGATGCTGCCAATGTGGCTAATCTGTGACAAAATAAGAGAATCAACTACAAATATTGAAAAATACTAACAGTGTAGGTATGTACAGATTACAGCTAAGCAGTGATATGCAAATTAGGAAGGCTGTACCAGACTGTAAAAGATGTGTACCAAAGTTACAACTACCGTCAGTCTACAGGACTCTGGTCTCAGTTTCCAAAAATGGCCCTGTCCTTGAATTGTAAAAAACAAAATGTTTTGTATTGAGTGAGCAGAACAGACCGATTTGTTCAGCGATTTACCCCATCCATCCTTACAGCTTGGAACGGAACACCAGATAAGACCATAATATCGTACCAACTCAGAGGCACAAATTGAAATGACAATTACCCAGCAATGTCTTAATATAAAGGACAATGTACCATATTTAAAACATCTTTTATCAAAAAGGGATTTTCTGAATTCTTACATTTAATGCGTTTTTCGCAGCTTCAGCTCCAGACCGACTGTCAAAGGTTACAAACCCAACGGGCTGGGGAGAAAAAAAGAGAGAAAGAAACTCAAAAAAGCATCCACTTTTAACAGTGGTAGATATGAAATACAAAACTCGTCTGGGATAAAATAAATTGTATATATAAAAATGCAGTAAACATTGACTTGTGAAAAGTTTGCAATTTGAATGTCCCAGTCATAACAGACTGGCTAAACATTAAATACAAAATTGGGGCAACCTATATTGGATGTTCTGGCATTCAATACCAGGGGCTGGCAACCCCTCAGTAATAAAGTTACATTCAGAAACAGGTCACCCATCAGAAATAAAGCTGCATTCAAACACTGCAAGTGTAAACACCTTGTACCAACAGATTGTTTACTGCCTAATGAGTAAGATTAACAACCTTTACAATACAATAAGTGTACACTTAACTTAAAAAATTGAAAATAGATAATGAAGTAAATGTAATCCTTTGCAAGTAGGTCTTAATCCCAGATAGAACTCAAACTAGTTGGAAAAGAACTACGGAAGCCTCACCTGTTTTGATGTTAACTTAATCAGTGACCCTTCATAACCCTGCAGAGAGAAAATACATCCAATTATCCACCATAAAGTCACATGAAGGAAGTGAAGCATAAACTCCTTACAACTTGTGCTTCAGATAAACATCTTCAGCAGCAATCAATGGCGTTCATGCATACAAGCGCAGTATGCTTACGTATTGCACATCGATTTATCGCAAGATTAATAGAAACATAAAATTAACCAAACTTTGAATGCATAAATGGGTAGTGGGAGTATCTCGATGGACCAGAGCACAGAAATGGGACTCCTCACAATTCTGATTTACACACATGGGGAATGAAAACAACTCGAGAACAGAACTTAGTCACTCGAGTTAGGTTATAGATATTTTCCTACGGGACCATGTTAATTTGGTTAGATTGTATTATACCTGATAATTGTGGTCTCAATTTGTCATATTGTCCAACTTCACAAGTTAATGGTGTCACTAAGTGGTGTTCACTAAAGACACTAATGTTTCGGCTAATATAACAGAGGAAATGGAAATATCCAAATCTCCTGGAAAGGGAGGTAGGTCACTGAAAGGGAGGCAAGGTTGGCCAATAGGGATACTCCTTTGACATTCCACAAGAGCATCCATGTGAGGGATAATACTTCCAATTTAGTTAGAATGTGTGTTAGAGGGGGTTGAAAGGGAAGTCTTTATGTAATATCGTTGGCCCTGTCACAATACACAATTACTAAAGTTAACTGCAGGGTTAAGTGTATTGCTGAGTGCTAAAAACAAACAACTAAGTAAAGTATTTTATGCACGTGGCCTCATCTTAGTTTGTGCAGACAAATGTATACCTTAGCAACTTTTTTTTTTCATAGTTCGAATATAATTTTTACCGAACTTACCTTGAATGGTCTGAAGAGAAGGTATAGCTCACGTGGTTTGATGTCCACTGGTAGGCCACTGACAAACAGTGTGCGAACCTGAAAGGTGATTTAAAACTTTTCACTTATCTGGATGCTTGTTTTGATTCCTCCCCATTGAGGCTTCTTTTTATTTAGAATTGCTACTAATAAACTTGTGTATAACACAGAAAAGGACAATACTGCCTAATTCTCTAGGATCACAGATCATAAATTTGTACCCAACCATCTGACAAAAAAGGCTTAACAATTGATCATCTAACACATTGTATGGATGTCCATTTCTCCCAAAGATTAACTGTTCTTCTATAGGAGCCCCCTGTGCCTGAGGAAATAAACAGGACTGTTCTAGGCCCATTAGTTCCTACTCAGTGGGGAGGCCCCTCGAGTACAATGGGCTGCCAGAGGAACAGCAGTGCACAACAGTGCACAGTGTGACACCATTTCCTTCCTTTGACCCACAGCCCAAACCTCGGCTGCACTCCAGCGTTTTTCAGGTGGTGCGCAGCAGCAAAACAGAACCCTTACTTGTCCAACACGTACAGAATTAAGCCCATCCCAGCTTGACACAAACTAAAGACTTGTTATCTGTTAGGTTATTATTGAGGTACAGGAAAAGGCAATATTGGTCAGCATTTTACTTTGAAAAATGTAAAACGCATCATTATTATAAATCTCATCTTTTTTTAACAGTTTAATAAAAATTATGATCAAGGGTGTTCACATTAGCCTACATGACCTCAATTCCCTATGGATCAAATAAACCATTATAATGATCTCAGGGTATTTTTACAGTAAACTATGGTGCAGGGTTGTGTATGTGTGTGTGTGTGTGTGTGAGTGTGGAGGGGGGGGGGGGGGGGGTACTTTTGCTCGATAGAAACTTATGCACACTCCTAATAAAAATGTTAACTTAGCAAAGATTACTTAGACAGGCCTACTAAAAATAAAAAATAAAAAACTTTATTCCAGATCGTAATGGTTTAACAAGTTGGTCATCTTCATTTAAAGTCTTCAGCGCATCCATTCAGCAAACCATACCATTTCTTCTACATAAATCTATTAGAATAAACACAGGCATCAAATGCCCTTTTCTTTTTCTAGGATTGTCAAATCTTATCTTGGTGTCAAGGGCACTTTTGTGATAACGACAAATTATACACTTACCTCCTCTTCAATGGGTACATTGTTGTTAGCCTCGGGTTCGGATTTACTCATATTTAAGTTTGATTCAGCGATGGATGGAGAAGAAAAAGTTAAGATTTTCCTTGTTGGATATTTTCCCAAAGTGCGTTTGTAGTTGCAGAAAATATCTTGGTGGCGTTTGAACTTCAGAAAAGAAGTGCTGAAGTGAGTTCGTGCAATGGACGAATAAGTATCCAAAGATGTATTGCGAGAGAGAATCATTCATAAAAACAAAACTAAACTAAACGTGAGAAAGTGGATATGTGCACTGTGAGGGTGAAAGAGGGGGAAATAAATGCGCGAAGAACCCCTCTGCTCACATCAATGTTGTATCCTGCGGGGCACTGGTGGGAGAACAAGTCAACTATTTCATTGGCGCACTACCTCCGTCGCTGTCCCTCAGTTTTTCAATTAGGTCATCAATTATGCTTCATCCTTGTGTGAGCAGTAATCAAGTTCGAGATCCGCCTCAGCTGGTACTGAACCCTGCCCCTTTAGACCTGCATCATAGTTTTATGAGAGCCAATGTACTTAATTTGTTCGAAATATCTGCGTTTAATTTTCTCGAAGACATTGTTTGAGCCGACGAACCTCGTTCGAAACTAGTTTCTTATTTTGCCAATGCAATGTACATTTCATTACCTGAACAACTATGTATTTATGATTTAAATATAATCGTAGGGTTTGGTAAATTTCCTCATTTTGTCTTATTTTTTTCCTGGCAATGTCGGGTCTATTTGAAACTTTTTATTATTTAGCTAGGGGCCAATTCATTCTAAGTCCAGGACAATTAATCTCTGTGCTTTCCGTTTGATACTTTGGTTAAACACAATTTCGATTAGTTGATAGGTCTAGTGAATTATAGGCTAAATGCAGAGGAAATAAATGTATCTGTTAGGACAATTCCACAATTATATTTAGGCATTTTTAGGCCTATGTTTATTTCAATTGAATGGTTGGTTGACAAAATTAAATGTTTCAGTAATCCTAATACACAGTGCTTGCATACATTATATATTATATAATACAACTGTGTTAGCCTGTGATTCGAAATAAAAAAAACTTAAAGGCTATGTTACCTTTCCAGACTATTTTTTCTTTTCATTAATTGTAGCCCTTCTTATACGACTATTTTTCTTTTACGTCATCTTAATTTCTTTAAAGAAAATAGGTCAGAATCTTGTTCCAAATAGTCTAGGTCTACTCAATGTCTCAAATGACATTTTTGACTAAAATACACAAATGCAATCAAAAAGCAATTGCATGGTTTTCTAAATGGTAAATATGCTGTCTTCTGGAAGTGTGCCCAGTCAATGTTTCTTAACCAGAAGATCTAAAAGGGCAGCCAGTTTCCTGACTTTGTGAAAGAACACAATTCAAACGGAATCAGTTGAACTGGATAGAGGCAAGCGACCGTAAACGTCATCCTTTTTACCAGCTGTGGCAGTTTGAGCATAGTTTAAATATATATAAAAAATTAAACAGATTATGATTTACAGTAATTGTTGTTAAACTTGGGGCTATGATATAATAATATACCAAAATACCCACGGGAGGGTGAGCTGTTTGTTTTTTTATAGGGATGAAAAGGGGGGATGGTATCAACAACATGAGAGTAGAGCTCCAAAGTAGAGCTCCAAATACCTACGCTGAACACTAAACAGTTGTATAACTCTTTACAATGACAGAAGTTAAAGAAGACATTGGTTTCAAGCCATGCTGACTGCATTAAAATCCTGCTTTCTACCATTGTATTTTTTCAATTACAATGTACTTCAACAACTCAATATGTATTCATTATAGACAAATTTGAATTTACTCAAGTAAACATTTTATTAAAGGTATTATTAGAAATACCTTAAATTCATCTCACTTATTTACACCTGGCCTAAATCATGCAGAAATAACTTTCAATGTAATCTGCATGGGAACATAATTCCCTAGATAGTTTGGGTTATAAGTAATAATAATTGTAAGTGTTTAAATTTGTTACCGCAACTGGGATTGTAACAAAATTGTATTGATCAAGAGAAAGCAATCTACAAAATCACATTTAAATTTCAATTGCAAAGATTTAACAATAGTAGGTACATGCAATTATTCCTCAAATTTTTTTTGGGGGAAAGACACAATTTAAAATTAATATTTCAATGCATACAAATCAAGGCTTACTTTTGGTTTTTATAGGCTTCTTCTAGCTAATTGGATCCCCTTAACATAGGGGATTATTCAGCTTCATAACATTAGCACACACACACATACATACAAAATAATCGTACTGTGTGTAGTCTTTTCCAGAGGCTTAAATTGAATTTACATTTTTTTACTTAAGAAACTGCAAAAGGATGCAGAAAAATAGGACCCAAATTGAAGATATCTTTAGTTGATACGTCTACGCTGAAAAATACAAAAGGGAACAAGACATACACATAACGCTCTATTTGTCACCTAACAAAACTCACTGCTTATGAAATATTGACTGTGTTGCAAGGCGATCATTAATTTACCAGGCAGGGGTAGAGATTTTCAAAGACAGTTTGCATTTTAACTTAACAATTCTAACATTCTTGATATAAAGTTAAGAAATGTGGCTCACAGGTTAAACATTTGTTGTAAGCTGTAAAAAATTAGATACGTACGTCCTAATTGTCATCACACATACTATGCTATTACAATGATGCAGAGGAGCAAGCCTAGTTCTAAAGATGAACAACTTAAAAGATATCTTCACCAGTTGACTATGCCAGAGAATATCCAAAACAAACAAGCGTATCTCTTTCCTAATTGCAAAACCTAAACTAAGACATTTTTCTGAAAACTTTAAATATTAAATACATTTGTATATGATGTTAATAGATACATGTATACATACATTTTTTATAAAATAAGTCTATTACAAGTCTATGATGGCACACATTGAGTTAAATTCCAAATTATTAAAGATTCTGCTTTTTGGCCAAAAACATCAATGCCATCTTCATGGCCAATTACAGTGCAAACACGGCATAACTGTGTGTTATTTATGCTCTACATTTCAATTCAGAAGACTTTTCTAAATGATTGACTTCTAAGTTTTGCTATACTCTTTTGAATTTAAGCACATATAGAATGCTTGCTAATGTTTTTAATTTACTGAGAATGGGGATCCCAAAGCAACACCTGACAATACAATCACATATTTAGTACAGTTTCAAATATTGTTTTCAAGGATCAAAACATTATCTCCCAATACATTATAGATACCCCTATTATGTTACTCCTTCCTACTGCCATTTACAGCATTTCCATACACATTTGCAAAAGGCAAACCATAAATTAAACCATAAATTAAATTGAGCAACCACTCTAAACAATTAAGTCATATTCATTTCTTTGGCTTTCTCTTCTGTTCATAAGCACCTGACACAAAGCCAGACTGTAGCTCAGAGGTTTTTGATAAGCTTCATGTTTTATTTGCAAAAAGCTGCCCCATTGTCCCATAAGTCACCTTGCACAGCACTCTTCTGTGGTACGCCACACTGAGCCCGTCTTATCATGTTAGTGTCAAAGGCTGCTGAAGCACTTAGCTTGTGTTTCCAGTGTCCTCTGTGGTAGGGCAAATCCTCAATTTAGAAGTCCAAGGAAACTTTGGAGCTTTCTCCCACACTGTGAGCTTTGTGGTGTTTTCATAAATATCTTGATTGTCTGGTACAGAAATTAAAGTGTATAAAAATGTATCCTTACATTTCATGATGAACTGCCATTCAATTAAGATGGGAAAACCCCACATTCAGTATTGGAATTGACATTGTTCTCTAAATGTCGTAGAACTTATGCTTACAACTTGTTTATTTTAAATCCCTACAGATTGGACCTTCAGAATAGAAAAAAGAAAATTACTTGTCTAATTTTACCTGTCTAATCATTTGAGGTTAGGCACTACGCTTATCCCACTGCAATAGATTAATGACAGCTAACAACTAAACCTTGATTAAATAAATGAACAGCAACCTGCTACATACAGTATTGTGTAATGTAGGCTATTTAAGTATGATACTATATATAGCTGGCTATGCAAGCCACAGTCAATCATGGCCCTACAATAGCAACTGTCGCCAAAATATTTTTTAGTAAGAACAACTTTAGAGGGGTTGCAAATGCTTACAGGTGCATGCATGATGTTTTCTTTTGTTCAATTACATCTCAATAGGGGGACTGTATTATCTGTATATCTGTAATTTTGTCAAAAATCATAATAAATGCCCAGCAAGGAAAAAAAGTTTTACAGTTTGGTTAAAATGTAGGTGTTTAAGAACGTGTTTTCAGTTTTCTGATACCATTGATCAGTCTATGTGGTTAGAGGGTAAAAAGTAGCTTTCCAAATCACTGCAACTGCATCACAACAACAATTTAAATAATGGTCTCCCTTGTTAATGTAGTCAAACATTTTTTGTGATGAATCCTGTCTTCTTAAACCAGTTGTTCTGTTTACACTGTTGCCAACTGTACAATTTATCCCAGACGAAGCACAGGAGGAGTCTTATCACTGGATGTTTTTTTGCAGTTTGATCTTAAACCTATCGATCATGTTTCACCTATTAATAAATATGAGATCAGACATGTTTCACTATTCATCCAGGTAAGTTTCAGATATTACAAAAATCAAATAAGACAAAGGTTTGTTTGCCTTCATTGTTCAGGCATTGAATATAAAACAAAATAGGCACAAGATTTCATAATTAAGACAGATACATGCAGATACAAACTTAATTCCCACTCTCTGAGATTTGTGGTGCTGTGGAGCGGTTTGCTTCTACAAATATGTCTTTATTTACGTTTTACTTCATCTATCAAGACGTTAAACCAATGCCATTGCCTCATAGTTCTAAGAGAATATGAATTCTTGAGCTCTAGATTTTTTTATATATATTCAGACATTGCTGTATAAATCAGGAATGACTGCAATAATATTTTCTTCATCCATGGAATTCAGATATGCAGCATAAGGGAGTATAAAAAACTCTGAAGGACAGGAAGCAAGCAATATTATGCTGGGAACTACAGACAATTATGTATACTAAATATATATGGTTACAGCACACACAATAGAGGTAGATTAAAACATGCAGACAAAAATAACTTTGCAGCAGTTTTAAGAAAATCACAATTGTTTTTTTAAAGAAATGAAGGCCTTGCATATAATGTCAGGGCCTAATGAGAATAGAGCAGTCTAAAAAACTGAAGCAGCTTGATTTTTAAGCATCTAGGCATCATGTCTCAGAAAACATGTTGTCCTTTTTTATGATAACAAACGACCACTCAATACAGCCTTATGCTAACAACCCTCTGCTTATGTTTGTGTATTGGCTTTAGAACTTAGTGGTTACGCTTATAAACAACACATTCCCAAAGGGAGGTAGCTAGAATTTAAAGCTCAACTGACGTTTAAAAAAAAAAAAAGGATAGGTACAGAATCATGTAGTATTTGGTATAATTAATAAAGGAGAGTATTGACTCACTAACAGAAGCAAAATAAAGCACTTGCACACGTTATAGAATCTACACAGAAAATGTATTCATCAACCCCATATTTAAGGTCAGAACACAGTTTTGTGAGGCAAGACTTGTTATTTATATAGTTTTCTTCTCTGAAATATCCTACAATTCAAATTAAAGTAAACATGAATTTGCATGCCGCAAAAGACAAAATGATGCCAGTAGGGAAATTGTTTTTTTGGCATCAAGCACACTTAGGACATGCAAATTGATATCCACTGACTGATGCCACTGAGTTTGTGTTAAGTTATAACGTCTGAGTCTATTATGAAGAGACAGTGGCCCTAAGGCTACAGCATGCAGGTAACAGAGGAATTTCAAATACAGGAATGTGTTATTTAAATGTGAAATTGCCTTGATTACAAATATTAACAGAAATGTATGTTATTTCTGCAAAAGAACCAGAATAGTATAGTAACACCCTCACCCCAAAAAATTGGAATGGATGATTTTTATAGTTTAAAGTAAAATGACTGTGAAACGTCTTAAATACAGGTGGGTCAAACAAAATATATCAAGGCAATCTATTTCCATTTCCACTATCCAAAATAGTTTTATGATTTGTTTCTAATTTTTGCTTAATTTAGTTTGTTCTTACAGAGCTGCAAGGCTTTCACTCCTATCTTGTTTGACTGTATTGTTTCAGGGATCACTGTCACTTCGTTAAGTGTAAAAATCCTGCCAAGGCACCTATTTCACAAGTTTAGAGTACTTTGATTCCTGTGTTGATGTTAGTGGTAGGCATGTCTCATCATACATCAATCACGGAACTCAGATTCCTACATGTGTTTAACACACTACCTCCTGTTGCCTTTTTGTTTCATAGATTCCAGAGTATTTTTTGTCTAATGGACAATAATAAGACCATTAATAAGAGCATGACACTATCCTGTCCCACTTAGAAAGCGTAAATCAATCTGTTTAAAATAAACAGTCCAGTCCTTTTCTGTCCTGGAACTTAGGTGCAGAATGTGACCAGTTTAGCTTCAGTGTCAGTGCTGCTGATTTCTCAGAGGAATATTTAGACGTGACAACACTAAATGTGTTGAAAGCAAATTCATTTTGCATTCGATGTATTAGGATAATTGAAGATTACAGCCTTATTTACATATGCGTGGCATAAAAGGCATACATACTTATGTCTTCTATTTGAAAAGCAAAGCATTCAAAGATTGTGTTCAGAAACTACATCAGAGCTCCAGAATGTCCATATTGGGCTCTGAGTCACCTAGCAGAAGTAACAGCACAACCAGTGAGCAGAACTAATTTCATCAATTATTAAACCTGGGTAGGAGACTGGTTCAATGGCGCTCCATTCCTATGGGATTCCTTGTAGACTGATAGATTGGAGATCACTGTAGGGTGATGGGACTGTACAGAAAGTAAACCAAAGAGGCAGCCATAGTTGAAATTTAACCTGAAGAAAGAATTTCCAAACTAAGACTACAACAACAAAGAGACAATAATTGGGATGCACTTAACCATATAAAATGGATTAATATCCATTATATGGGTCCTGCACCATCATTGCCTTTTAACGACTATAATAATATCCAGCACACTGGCAGGAGGACATATACCTTCTGCATTTTACATGGAGCCTAACAAGTGAACGCTCCAGAAAGGTTTCCTTTTTAGGGAACGGGAGATTTCGTATTGACGGGGGAGTTTTAAGGTGGGGGTGTAAGAAAGAGAGGGAGCAGTAATGGAAAAGGAGATGGATAAAGCAAACTTTCTTAAGGTAAAGTGAAGTGCATTACCCGCGGGCAGCCAATCACACAGCAGCATTACACTGACATCATTCACCTCTGCTCAGATACCCCAGCCAAGACTTACTTAGCACCATCCATAATTCATGCCCACCTTCCCCCTTGCATGGGCCTGTCATGGCTTGTTCCTTTCGACAACTTGCCCAACTCTACTTTTGCCTACAAGAGGATGCTGATGTTTGCATTATTTAGATGCAACCCGCTGCTTTCTGTGCCTGTCTCCCATCAAAAATGTAATAGATTGAGCTTCTGGGGGATTTTTCTTAACTGGGGCAATGTAAAATAGGCCAGTGGAGACAATAGGTGTGGGTGTGGTCTGATGTTGCAGATTTGCTCTCGAACCTTCATTGCTGGGATGATTAAGAGGTGCAACATGGATGCATTATGGGGGCCTGGTTTTGTTTAAAGTGCAAAACCATATTTAAACTGTTAAAGAGAGTTATTGTTAGTAGTAGTTATACACTTGGAGTAAGTAGGCCATCAAAGCTGTCTGTAAGTTTGAATTCTAAAGAACTACACAATTACCATTTTCATGTTGACATTGCATGTCTCATGTTATTGTATTATATATACTGTTAAGTACTTATAGTTAAAATGTTCAACCTACATTTCTACAACTGCAATATAAATGTAGAATGACACTTCTAAACTAAAACTTTTTGTAGTTTTAGTAGGTCTAACACTGAACTGGAAATATTTGTTTTGTTAGAATTATACTAATCAACATTTTGTAGTTGTCCAAATGAGTTAAACAGACCAGTTTTTCCAATGTTTTGGTTTCAATAACCAGCTCCTCAACTAAACATAGTATCATCATTGCCTTATTTGGAGGTGTTACTCTTAACCTTCCTTTGTTGACACTGAGCTAACCAATTGTCAGAGATACAGTGTATACTAAATTTAACAAGGCACACATGGCTCCAACTTCAACTTGCTATTACATGCTAATATAAAAAACTGCATAATAGA
>JAVQJS010060879.1:0-10791 GCA_036024795.1 Galaxias rostratus | reverse complement strand
TTTGTTTTTGTTTTGTGCCGCCCCACCACATACAACCGCCGGGCCCTTCCCCCACCCCCCCCCCCCCCCCCCCCTCCCCGACCTGAGACACGTGAGGCAGCTCAGCAATGCCACCTATTTTCAAAAGACTGCAACTTTTAAAAGCTACATTATCAGGTGTTGAAATATACTGTAGCTCAACTGTTTAAGATGATTTATTTTGGTTCGGCCTGCAAAAGAATTTGACACTCAAATTGGAAATTTACTATTTCCAGCCATATGTCCTTTTTTCAGCCACTTCATCTTTTTTTCCAGTCATTTTAGTCCTCGTAGATTCTACCATCTGTGTCATCTCTGAGTCCTTTGCTTCCATGCGGCCTGAGCCACACCCAATAGTACACACAGGTCTTACAATATGTCCCCCTCTGTGTTGGACTTCCACCTCGTGTAAGCCATTGATTTATGCAGCTTATTCATTGGGGCCGGTCGCGATTTCCGAGCAGAGACCAACCCACCGGGCTCCTCTCTTTCTCGATCCTTGCTGGTGTCCAGCAAGCTGGTCTGTGATCTGCCGTTCCATCGGATCACCATTGACAGGGAAGCCACCGACCTGCTGAGATAGTCACTTTCCCCACCGGATTCTCGATCTGACATCGGAGCGGACGGTAAACAACTCTTTTCCGCGGGGAGGGAAAACGCTCCGGTAATCCATTCTGACCTTCGTCGTCCGCTGTTCGGCTTTATTTTTAGGGGCGGCAAATCTTATCCGTCGTGTGCTTCCTGGGCCGAGGGAGCACTTCACCCAACTTCCTCTGGAGTGCTCCCGGTTGACGCGGACTTTGTGTTGTTCTCGAAACTCGACGGGAACACAAGGTTCGGGGTTATTTATTTTTTTTGCTGGAAGAAAAAAACAAAAAAGCATGTACTCTGTGAAGTGTAATGATGATGCAGTGCACTGCAACCGTTTTTTTTATGAGAATGGTCAAAAATAACACCATTGTCTGCGTGACATGTTGCAACGGAACCACAGTCTCGTGTGACCACGTAGGAAAGCAGTGAACGGTGACCCATCCTTCTGTGACATCTCAGATGTGCCCGATGGATTTAGAAAATGACACAATCTCCCAAAATATAATTGAATACAGATTTAGTTGGTATCGCAATCTATGTGGCGTTTTGAATAGCATGCCTGTGTCATTAGAAAAACGCATGCCTTTGGACATGGCATGTGTAACAAACCGCCTCCGTCTTCCGCTCTCGAATGTCACCGTTATTTGAAGCATCATCCATATCCCGGTTTTGTTGATGTACGTCTCAGATGCGTGCCTATTCATCTCGGCAATGTGATTACAATCAGGTAAATAGGCAAAGAGGCCTCAATATCCCTCACTGTCACAAAGGGCCCCCCCGTGAGCAAAGACGTTCACAACAGCTGCTCGTCTACGATAATACTCCCGCTAGTTCGACTCATTTTATTTTGTGTGCAAATACGATTAACGGGATAGACTCACGAGTTCGGATTTTTTTTCCTCCTCCGTCTAATTCTTTTATTATTGCCGGGGCTGCTTGGGTATTTGCATACTTTAGGGCCAAGTGAAGTATGTCACAAAGCATTTGGGATTGGCTGGGAAGAACAGATCCACTAGGCCATTAAGTGAAAAATCTTGCCGTTGATAATTTGGTGATAAATATTTTTGCAATGTTAATGTAGGGAGATAAGGCAAACTTTCTTAAGATGGACTACTTCCTTGGCTGCACTATTAGTCTGTATTTGTATGCGTATGTGTGAAAGAGACAACTGAGTGAAAGTGAGCAATGGAGAGTGTGTGTGTCCTTGTGTGTGTGTGTGTGTGTACGACCACACATCTTCTCAAGCCACAGCAGTGCTTTCAGGACTCAGCGAGCAGAAAGTATGGAACCCAGAAGCACAGAACAGAGGAAGTAAATGTTAAAATTACCATATTGATGGATGTTACAAAAATCCAGGCTCAATCTTTTTCATCAGAATTTCTGCGATGCATAATAATAATTGTGATTTCCTCTGCTAATTTGCATAGTTTCTGGGTCTATGCATTTTTTGGTTTATTCTCGCAGACCAAAAGAAAAGGAAGGAGGTTCTCCTCCCATGTTGATTTCTCCGGCACAGTGTGGGGTGCTGCAGTGTGTGAACATGCTTTTTCACTTATTTATGTCGTTATTATTTTTTGAATATTTCGACTCCACATATAACGGTCAAGTCAAGGTCTTAAGTGAATAAACAGCCGGCGAAAAAGTCAAAGAAAAACTGCTTACTGAATCCACACAAGTCTGTTCCATTGTTGCATTCGAAAGTGTATTAAGTAGTGATTTCCGGACATAAGGAGCAGTGCCCAACGTGCTATGGTGGAAGTTTTAGAGCTGTTCCAAACAAGATAAAGAAGATGAAAGGTCCATGGGTTAAAGTATTTCTGGAGTGCAATATCTTGTCTCCCCAGGAGATTTGATATTTTGAACAGCGGGCAGATTCATGTCTCTCTCTGCAAGACACACACACACACACACACACACACACACACACACACACACACACACACACACATACACACACACACACACACACACGCGCACAGTCTCTCTGTCTTTTGCACAAACACACACATTCACACACACACATGCTTACAGACTTACTCTAAAAAGTGCACTCACACAATTCATGTATGCACGGACACACACACGCGCGCGCGCGCGCACACGCACAAAAATTCACAGCTGAACTGATGTCCTTTGCCTGGGTCAACATGGTAGCAGGGAAAGACAGAGTGAGAACGAATGCGAGACACTGGGCTATGAAACGATTTTGAATTTCCATTTGGCCCACAAATATGTTACGCATGAAAGGAGAGAACAAGAGCAAAGTTACCTTTAAGACCAGGATTGTACTTAGCTGCCAGTGTATGGGTGGAATGTAATAGAGGACTGAACGAGATGCTGCAAAAATAAATAAACAGTTACATTGGTACACGCAGGGAGCCTTCAGCGCACGGGATTAAGTTGGGCAGGTATATGGGGGAGGCATAATCTAATGATTTTGTATTGTTTCACTCAAAGTGATTTACAGAATAGGTTAAACTAGAACACGCAGTCAGGATGAAAACAACTGAGATGTTGATTAAAACCTAGAACGTAAGACCTGATGTAACAAACTATATAATAAGCAAGGGAAAAGAAAGGTGGTCAAAAAGGAATTGTGATTGGACAAACTACAGATTAATTTTACTAAAGCCTTACTGTAAAAGTATGTTTTTCATACCTTCCCATACATATTACCTACCTATGCATTTACCTATACATTTAGAATATACTGCATTGTCTATGTATTTATATATATATATAAGGTTGTGTATGACTTTAAAAACAATTAATTTGAGAATAAAATCAATGCCCAACTTAACAGGTAGACAGTGTACTGTTGCCTCCATTTAAGGAATATGGCAACAGAGGTGCTCTAAAATAATTGTTAAATGTTGTCCCCTAAAATACTTAGATTTAATGTGTAGGTGTACGAGTTTCTTCTACGCAACAGATTAATACATTCGGAGAGACAAATGTGTAAATGTTGATATTGGGTGACATATGCCTATCCCATGCTTCCAAAAACAAGTGGCATTATGTAAATGCTCCCACGTTTTCAAGAAAACGTCATCCTCAAAGATAGTTTTGCATGTACTGTTAGTTAGATGGATTGTTGTACCTCCTCCCACTGTGTCGGACCTGGATGACTTTGTTGTGTGAAAGCAAACGGTGTTAGGGGGATATTCCTGTCTTTGTGTGTATTAACTGTCCACGGCTCGGCGCCTGGCTTCTCACTTTCGTAGCGTTGTATCCATAGCAACACCTCGTCATCAGCGCTAAAGGCAGCCTCTGGAGCGTCAAGGTGTCACAGGAAAATGCAGCCTTGATAGCCATCGTCTAGTGACAGGGCAATTTACTTTCCTGCTCTATCCCTTTTCCCTTTAAAGTAATATCAACCTGCCATACTTAGTCAACAGACACGTAAAGTCTTCTTATTAACTTTCCTTAAAAGCTCAGGATAGTTGAAACCGCTGTTGTGGTTAATACTTATGTAAGGCTTAAACATGGCTGACATTTGCTGTCATTCGTCGATAACACACATTTTCTCAAAATTGGGATTGATTGATTTGCCGAGGCAACTACTGCTGTTGCAGTTGGTATGGGCAAATGTCTCAACACGAGTGGATAAAACGTATGGCGTGTTCATAGAGTGCAATGCGAGTAGCTCTCTCACACTCACTCACTGCAAAGTGAATCTGCATAATACTCCATTGAAGCTTGAGGCCTTCAATACGGGTTGCGATTTTTTTTTTCTCTCTTCCGAGCGAGAGTTTGAATTCAAACAGAGTTTTTAGAAGGAAATTTGAATCCCTCAACATGAAAGGTTTCTGTCGCAGTGTGTCTGGCGTCAGGTTAGGATCGATATGGACGGCTCCATTGAGCGGTGGATGCTGTAATCGCACATGCACCGCATGGCACCGTATAAATTGCTTTGGTGGACCATGACACACGCGTGTGTGTGCTACCAAACCCTGGGGCGAGGCGGCAGGGTGAGCGAAAGTGACAGAAAGCCAGGAGGTTTATCTTCTGAATCACACACACACACACACACACACACACACACACACACACACACCCACACACACACACACACACACACACACACTCACACTCACACACACATCGCAGGAGCAGCCAGGCAAGGCACAAACACCTTGTCAGGCGAGAGCAATGAATGTAGGATGCTAAATTAACTTCCCCTAAAAAAGGGCAGGAGACAAACTTGATTCAGGTGTTTCACAGATAATTTTAAAGACATTGAAAACTGTGGTGGTCGCCAGTTAAAAAATAATAAAAAATTGAATTTGTTAAACTGAAAGGTTGCTAAAAGTACTGCATTTCTAAAGATGCATGAAGATAACCTACATAAACATATGTTCTATCATTCCTGTTGACTTCTGTTTGTTTGTATGATGTTGACCATGTTTCTACAATGCCATCCGTCTTTGACATATCAAGAGAAAAATTCAATGATCACAAATTTTGGCCGTTGTTTATTTAGTTGTGATTATTGTTGGTTGGTGGTTCTTTACATTCCCAGTTGCGTAGACCCATTTGTTCTTGTTCTGTTCGTTGTTTGCACCCTGCTAAGTTAATCTCACAGCTCGTATCGCCTGTCTGTATGATGGGATCCCGACTCCCAACACCTTCCATCGCTTCACAACAATCACAGAGCTTTCCCTCCACCGCTAATTGCCGATGTACGCGAACACTGGAAGGTGAAGGGGTCTTCTGGGCAGGACGAAAATCCTGCGCACTCATCCCGATCATCAGCGCTTAATTACAATTTAGCGACAGTCAAGTGAGGCAAAATTACCATTATAGATGGCGGAGACGGCTCCGAAATAGCAGTTTGAGTGCCGTGTTTGTTTACCCCAAAAGGACTAATTATCTCCAGACTCTATGCCTTTTTATTTCTCCCCCAACCTTAATCAATGAAAACAAAAAGGAAGGCCCAACAGGCTGCGTCTGCTTTGTTTGGGGTGTTTAGATTTCTGCTAATAACGGCCTGGTCTCAGCACGACTCAGGCTCCTGTGGCGCGCGATGGGCAGGCAGGAAGAAATCACCGTCTACTAGACACATGAAAGGTGGCACAAAAGGAGAGACTCGATCAGGAGGAGACAGTCTCCACGCTCCAAAGTGCCAAAAGGCATTCCGCTTCCCACCAGAAAAAAAAGAGGATTCCAGCCCCAATTTGTTTCCTCTGATGTGCGTCTTGCCAACATCAGGGTGCTGTCTGCATAGGAGCAGTCAAGCTCAATGAAACAGAGAGTCACCGATAATTCAAAAGCTGTACTGAAAAGATCTGGGACTTAAACTAACTGAGCTATCGAGGAAAGACAAAACATTTTAGTGGGAAGTGGTAGTTATAGAGTGGTATCTAGTTATATAGTGGTGTTATATAACACTGGTTGGTTACGGAAGCCTTATTTTTCAAACAATACAGAAGCGTTTCTGGTAAATAATCCGGTAAATAAAGAGATTATTTAATATCCGGTATGCCTGCCTCACACCTGCAAAATCCATTTCTAAATGTTCACTAATCATAACCCCCCACAGATACACACACATGCACACACACACAAATAATGCTGGTTCGGGATATTGGTGAAAAAGATCCTCAACAAACACTCAATATATTGCAGCCTTTTTGTTATTATGATCTCCTATTACATGTACTGTGCCTGCAGTTGCCTTCATCATGTAACACAAATACATGTATAGCTTGGCCAGGTTTGCCTAGAAACCCTCTCAAACGCAAGTCCTTGGCACAAATCAAGAGTAGTTGCCGTGGTAACCGAAGCCCCTTTGAAAATCCCCCCTTTGCAAGTCATCTGGTTACCCAAGCCTTTTTTTACCATATCCATCTCCCACTTATTGGAAACTTCTTAATTGATAGATGAGGACGTTATGGGAAATGGCAGAAGTCGTTATGCTGCTGATTTTCCTTCAAATGCATCTGTCACGAGGCTGAGGGGGGGAATAAGACGGAAAGAGAGAAAGAAATGAACGGCGGCCTGCTCGGACCCTGGGCAGACGGGGAGGAGGGGGAGACACGTGACATGGGTTAGTGAAGCCACGCCGGCGGAGAGAAGCGAGGGATGAATGATTAATAGAGTTTAAAGGCGAGCAAGGGGGCTCTCCCTCGCTCCCCTCATTCGGGGCCTCGCCGCCGGTAATCTCCAGTGGCTGGAGTCAGGATGGGTCTAATGAAAAAGGACTGCACTCCTTCTGCTGTGTCCTCCCCCCTTCCTCTCCTCCCCCATACTCCCATTGCTCCCCCACTCAACACCCTCTCCATGGACGATTTCTCTATTGACAAAATGTACTAATGAAATGTCACCTCGGACAGCTGGCTGAGAGGATTAATGCGCCGGAACTTTTTGCACTTTATCTGAATTTTTCTTCTTTCTCTCCTTCTCTCGTTCTCATCCACTTTTTTACTGATCCATCTCTCGCTACAAATAAATTCATTTCTCCCTCCGTCCATTTGTAACGCGACGAGGTTTGGTTCAATCGAATCCCATTGCTCACTTCCTTTCTTTGATACAGGCACACACAAGTCATCTGTTCCCAAACTGCCCCATGGTGCCCGTAAACAACAGTTGAAAGGCTTTTGGAAACAGAAGAAAGGAATCACACTTTATCTCAAGTTTATCAAGCAATTATTTTCTGTCTTTGGGTTTGGCAGCAATCATTTACAGAACAATGTTACTTGACATTCCTCCATGGCCATTGTCGGAAGGAAGAACAATGATCATGTTGTACAACGTAAGACAGGTTTTTGGGAGGAATGACTGTATTTGAATTCTCTATATGATTTAGCATTTTCGCTGTATAGCGATGTACTGTTCTAGACAAACATACTTCAAACATGTCATTTGTAAGGTTAAAGTTTGCTTTTACCTCCCCCATTTGCATATTCAATGTGAAATGAATGAATGAGACGTCACGGTCACATCGCACACACAAGGTTCTTGAATAGAAGTTTGAATAAAAGGTACAAGTAGATTACATTCAATTGTATTGTGTGGGGGCAGCACGTTGGCGCAGTGGTTAGTGCTGTTGCCTCACAGTAAGAAGGTCCTGGGTTCGGTTCCTGTCTGAGGGCCTTTCTGTGTGGAGTTTGCATGTTCTCCCTGTGTCAGCGTGGGTTTCCTCCGGGTACTCCGGTTTCCTCCCACAGTCCAAAAACATGCAAGTTAATTGGTGACTCTAAATTGTCCATAGGTGTGTGTGTGAGTGGTTGTCTGTCTATGTGTTAGCCCTGCGATGGACTGGCGATCTGTCCAGGGTGTACCCCGCTTCTCGCCCGAAGTCAGCTGGGATAGGCTCCAGCCCCCACCGTGACCCTGCATAGGATAAGCGGTTCTGATAATGGATGGATGGATGGATGTACTGTGTGGCCCACTATCTAAGAACTATCAACCACTATGAGAAGAACATCCACTATGAGAAAAGACAAACCAGACGACACACATTCAATTCCAAAGACTAACTAACTTTGCTCTTTCTGGCGTACATGCATTGTATAGTTTCTGACATTTTGAGTGCATTGATGATACATACACCGTATGTGGAGCGAGAGCTATTTAAATTAAATCGCTTTTTCTCTTTGGAGGAAAAAGAAATTAGTTTCACATAGAAGCTGCTGTCGCACATTCATGTTGGATTGTTTTATTCATCGAATAACTGCTTCTTCACCCTTATTTCATGCCATTTGCATTCAGTCTGGGAAGATGTGAGGTAATAACGTGATTCTTTTATTGCTAGTAAGTCGCCTTGGCTTTCTCAAAGTGAGGATCACAGGCACTTCCTAAGGCTATGGAGGCAACCCTCGGCAGAAGGCTCTGCACAGCAGACAACACATTAGAACGGAGCACCTCTGAGGACAAGTTGTTTGCTTGATATGCTTTACGGCTGGCTACATAAAAAAAAAAAAAAAAGAATGGAGACATAAAAAAATTGGAAAGGAAAACAATAAAGATTCCTCCTGTGTCGGTTTTGATTTCCGGAGGGGCAGGTGTGTGAGTGTTCCGCTCCCGAGTGACTTTTTGACAGCTGTTTGTTTTTTAGAGGCTGAAGGATAATTTATTTTATTTTAATTTATTTTGCAATTTTTTTCGTCTTCTTTTTTCACGTCTGACAGAATGTGGATATGCAAAGTGTTTTTTGCTCTTTGCTCTCCTTCATAAAATTGCTTGAACTTTGTTTTTCCTTGATCGACCCATCACATCGAGGCGTCAACCCCCACCCCACCGTTTCCCTAACATTTCCCCTCTACCTTTACGGCGAATGCCAGACTATGGTGCAAAAGTAACAGAACTCACCTGGGTTTCCTTTTTCCTGTGCATTCTCACCCTATCATTGGTATGTACCATGTGCATCAGACTTTGCTTAGTTGAATCCATATTTATTACTCCTCCACCCTTCCACTTTCAACATTACATTTCAGTATATCATTTAGTATTTAAGACTCGAAAGCCAAAATGTTCTAGTAAATTAAGGAGATTAAATAACAAGCCTAAAGAAGCCATGTTGATTAGAATCGATTGCGGCACCCCAAATAAGGTCTGCATTTCACAGTGCTTTCTGCTTTTCAATTGGAAAACAGTTTTGCACAGCTTAAATAAACGCCTCCTCAAATGTAACCGCAATTTGGAGATTATTTTTGCACCTCTGCCACACGAGGTGAAGCATATTCCTGTATTTTTTTTCAAAAAGCATATGCCATTGCTGGTTTCTATGACAATATTTACAGACATAAAAAAGAGAGAGCACTCAATATGTTACTTTTTTTTTGACACATTTCAATTTTAATGCTCCTCACTTATGAGCAGCCAATTTCCTTGCGTTGTAGTGGACCATTCAGACACACAAATTGACGATGATCTTTTGTTTTTTTGTCTATGATTGTCTTAACATAGATTTATGAGTGAAGGAGGGGATCTGCACTGGCAGAAGGGAAAAGGCTAGGCTCAAGGACTTTGCAGCATAGTAAATGCTTGGATTATAGGTGCTATCATAAATCTATTACATGCAGCTTCTATCCTCCAAGTCAAGACAGCTCATATTTTTTTTTCAAGGTCAGTTGTGCATTGACTTGGGTAACAACTACTCGAATTTGAACCCAAAACAACAATGAAACCAAGGATTAACCAAAAAGTCCACAGCAATACGAAACACAAGACTATAAATATATATTAATGAATTTACTTGCTTTCTGCAAAAAAAAAATCACAAGAATCCAAGTTTTCAGTCAATCAATGGGTTCTCTACAGTGGGAATCCGCAAGTTCTCTAGCCCGAGGCTTTATCAATACAGTCGTCACTTTTATTAATCTCCATTGTCCACCGAGACATTGATCAGAGCTTCTTTCATTTCTATGATCTCATTTCAGGCAGTAATGTGAAACTGAGGGTCAATAAAATACATCTCATTTAATGCCCTATTCTGTCGGTGTGGCTCGATGGACTGAAAACGCAAGCTACTCCGTGATTAGCGTCTTCACTTTCGTTCAGCCATCGATAATGGCCTATGCCGTGGAGAGTGACTGCAAGCAGTGTTGCAGTACGGATGTTTGCCTGGCCTTTAATGATAAGTCTCTTTGGACTGCACCATTTTGTGTCCTGTGCGGTATCACATGTCCTACACCCGGCTTCACTCTTTCGTGATTCCTGTATATTTAATAATGTGTATTTAGTTTGATTCATGTGAAACTAATAGCATTTGCTCACTGCAATAATAGTATTTAGCCTCATATAAAACGTGCAATGGCAAAATGTTTGACTGCCTGTGGTCACGAACGGCATTATGCTATTATAAATATGTTGTATCCCGACAATACAGTTTTATACTCAATAAAGGTTTTATAGCACTTGATGAGCCAGACATACATAAAAAAGACCAACATTTCATCATGGAGTTGTTGCGAAGAAACCCCAAGATTCATGATCTTCTTTCATGCAGTTCAGTTAATTTGATGTCTCCTGCAATAAATCCTAATAAAACCCATCAGACAGTACCCAAGGTGGTATAAGAGGCATCTACAGCATAACCCCACATTTCCTGTGTGAAAAGATTTTTTGGTGTCCCTTGTTTCGACCAAATTCAGTTTCTTGTTTGCATCTGCCCTTGCCAGCAAATACAAGATAAACCAGAAGAAAACTAAAAGGAAAGGTGAGAAAAGTGCACAAAGT
>JAVQJS010060860.1:0-20999 GCA_036024795.1 Galaxias rostratus | reverse complement strand
TTACACACACACACACACACACACACACACACACACACACACACACACACACACACACACACACACACACACACACCTAACAGCTCTCACCTGAAGAAGTGGTTGTTCCCCCATAAAATGCGGTCGCCGTGCCAAAGGTGAACTAAGGAATCAATCATGGTGCCATTCACACAGGTTCTGTCGAGGGAAATAGAACTCAGCGTCTTTATCTATCCAGAAGGGAATGTTAGAGGATAAACCTGCCTCTTAACAAGGCAGCCACATCACAGCCCAGGATAGAAGTAGGGATTATTAGATGTACTGCTAAATCACTGAAGCAGAAATAATGGGAGTGAAGTTGTGGGTTTGATATCAAAGCAGGGGCTCAGATCACCGATTCCTGCAGCATGAGGTCATGTGAAACCCCTTAGATCCAGCCATCCATAAGGAATGACAAGGGGTGGGGGTGTATGTGGGGGAGTGGAGCGCTGGAGCTCACCTGGCGTTCTCTCTGGGCGTGAGGCTGACATCACCATCCGGGCAGAGCTCCAGCAGACAGTGCTCTGGCTGGATCCCGATCCCAAAGAGCTGGATATCCTGGGACGTGTCTGCTCCTACAAGCGTGTGCTCCTTCGTAAAGGAGGGGAGGCCAAGAAAAGGAAAGGTCACACACTCTCAGGTCATTCCCCATTCACAGTTCATTAATGAATAACTTTGACCCAAACACGCCCAAACTTTCATTTACAAACAACTGTATAAGTGATGGGCGACTGTGTTGAAAAAACTGATCATCAACGTTCGACCGTAAAAATCAAAACAAGGCTGAAGTGAATCATCTTATGAGCTAAGTGGTGTGTGTCTCACATAACAGAATGGGCGTCGCTAAAATAACATCCCACTTTCAGAAGACCACCATGCCAGAAGCTGGCTCATTCATTGCACATTAACCATAGTCATTCCCCACTGGCATAGCGGGCTAGCTGGCGGAGCCAGACAAAGGCCTGTTGTTCTGTGTCGTGGTGGCTTGGCGGTTTTCCTCACATGCCTCGTCTGTCTCCCTGTGCTCCGCTAGACCTTCCTGTCTGCCCCTCGCTCAGAGGTCCGGGTCTGGGCCCGCCCTCACAGAACTCTGCTCTCCTTTCGGCTTGCCGTCAGAAGGAGGTCTGGAATGTAGCAGTATGTGTGCTATGCTTCATCTCGACAGGTAATAGGGACTTATTGCCGGGGTTCCTGTGTGTCATGGGAAGAGAGTGGGCGTGAGGTGTTTGCCATAAGAGAGCGTAAGGGAGTGAATAGGAGATTCCTTAATTTACTGACTTTGTGCGTGAGGGGGTTTGGCGGATAAGGGTGAGTGAGGTGAATGAATGAGTGAGTACAGTGAGTCTATCTCCCAACTTGGGTTTCATATCACATTATCTAATCTATGTCACCCTGACGCTGAGCAAATTGGACCAAATTTTCTTTGCTCATGTGATTTCTGCCAGCTCTCCAATTATAGGGCTCCATGCTGAACTAGTCCGCTTTGGGCATCTGCACTAACAGTCCCTGTAGGAGAGTGCTTTCTTCCTCCCGGGTAGGCACAGCCTTCTGCATGTTTATGTAAAGCTCCCAACAGAAAGAAAGGCTTTCGGACACAGAGTTTGGTTTGAATAAAACAACATTCACTAGGTATGGCAACGGTGACTCACCTTCAGATAGTAGACTAGGAGCTCGTTGAGGGCCGGGTCTGCGTTAAGATTGACCAGGAAGCACTTGTCCTCTCCCACTTTGATGCCAGACGTTTCCAAAGAGATGCCCATGCTCTCTAGTTGCTTCTGACGCTCCTGCACAGACACAGGGAGAGCCACGCTTAACAATAGCACTCAACACCGTCACCATCTGCAGTGAAACAGTGTGGAATGCTGTGGGTGATCGATCCGCAGTTCAATGAGCAAACACCTACAGTTGCGATCTCTTCCGTCTTCCTGAGTTTCTGCTCCCAGGTGACGGTCATCTCCTGGATGAGCTTCTCCGACTCGTGCAGCTTCTCCTTCAGCTCGGGGGCCTTCAGAGACTAGTCGGGGGAAAACACAGTTCAGCTATGACCACACACTCGGACTCACCATGATGCATAACTTGAAGGGGCACAAACGGCGCGGGTCTGCTGGGCCCTCCTCTCACCTCGGCCTGAGTCAGCTGCACTCGCAGCTTCTCCACCTCGTCCCTCAGCTCTCGAATGATGCGAGCGTTGGGGTCCTCGTTGACCACGGCGTGGTTGACAATCCTCTTGGCGCGGTCGGCGTAGCGCAGCGTGGAGAGGGTCTCCTCGTAGTTGTCGGCCGCGGGGCTCACTGTGGCTATCATTGCCGTCTTGCTGTTGCCACCCAGGTTATCCTAAAACCAAAACCAAACCCAGTGAGGCGTGATCTTAAATACATGATGAATTCGAGATGGATGCCTATTGTATACATGTGTCCGAAGTGTCAGACCTTCAGTAGCCAGGTGAGGACTGAGTCTCTGTAAGGCACAAACTTGGTTTTCCCCTTGCAGGCCGACTGGTCAGCCAGAGCAGATATCACACAGCCAAGCGTGGTCAGAGACCTGGACACACATAAACACACAATAACACCGATATGTTCCCACGCTATCGACTCGTTGGCTTTATAGCCTTGCAGTTGAGTCACTCCACTAATGTAAAGCACCCACTTGTTGATATTGCTCCCTTCTTTGAGTCTCTCTCCTGCAGCACCAGTCTTGGACACGCGCTCACTCCCTGCAAGGTCCACCAAGCTCATCTTGCTCACCTTCTCCCCGGAGTTCTGATTGTTCACACAAACATAAACAGGCCCATATAAATGTTGGTTTGAGAAATGCGTGCGTCGCTAATGACTAGTTACAGTGCGTGCCGGTGTTATTTAGAGCTTACCCCGGACTTCAGGTCGTAAAGTGTCTGTGTGACAATAATGCTGAAGACAGCATGGGAGCGACTGCTCTCCTCGTTCATGTTTGTGGCAGCCACGGTACGAGACTTGTTGCCCTCTGACATCAACACCTCAATGTCCTTCAGAGGTCAGAAGACAGACTGTAAACTTCAAAATCGATTTTTTTTTGTGCTTGCTTGTGAATTTGCTTTTATGTGGTAGACTAAATATTTGTCTCACATGATCATTATTTTGGACAAAATTTCAATGGGCGATCACTAGAACTACAAAGGCAGCACATGGCTGTCTGCCACGATATTTAGCTGGATCAAAGCAGGCAGTGGGTTTGACTCCAGGAAGTCTAATGGACAAGTACCAAGCAGACGAGGACAGAGATGAGTGGGGTTTAAATAGGGAAGCCCTGCCAAGACCAGGCAGGATCCCACCAAGACACATGACTCAATTCGCCCTTCACATTACCCTACCTCATTCCAGTGCTAACGTTTCTGTGAACTTGGGAGAATACTTTCTATAGTTAGTCAGACTTTTGGATCGGTTAAATGTTGTGTTAAATAGGAATCATGTGTAGTGACTGTAGCAGCTATGGCAACTGAGGCTGGATGGGTGTAGGATGTGGTGACTATGTGTGAAAGGGCTGCGACCCACCTCAAAGCCAGTCACAGCCAGCTGAGACAGCCCGTCCACATAGGGACCCAGCACCTTGTGCTCTCGAACCTTCAGGGACTGCCGGCTCCTGAACAGGGTGGAAGGTGACGGCGTGGAAGTGAAAAGACAAACACCAAAACACACAACGTGTATTCAGAGACACTGATAATAGGAGTTTCTAATGAAAAACTTGAAAAATTGTGATTTCACAATTGATATAAACCCCATTTCTGTTTGATATTTTATCAGTGACATTGATTAGTATTTCCAGAAAAACCAACATGAAACATCTCAATGGTGCTTGCACTTAATTGACGTAAACCCTCAGTTCCTCTCCAATGATAATCTCTTTCCTACTCCACCTCTGCTGTTCCCCTCTCCAGGGCCGCCATGGTGATGAAAGAAAAGGAAAGCAATTGTCCAAACGCCCTTTGCACCACCCTCTTAAGTAACACATAGCCGTAACCACTCAGGAAGTGTCTAACTCAGCGGTTATATATTATTTATACTTACAACAGAAGATGAATGAAAATTCGGGGATCTTATATTGTTAGCTAAACTAGGATCGAGTCATTATTTGCCGTGACACTATTTATGTGCCTATTTAATTAAAGCATATTATGGATGTAACGGTTCATTAACTGCAGAGTGACACTTTGAACATGATCTTCATTGGCTGTTGGCCAGAGGGTGGGGAAGAGGAGCTATGAATCAATGAGACATCCTAGCTCTCTCCTGGGCTGCAGACTTACACAGGCTGGCAAAACTCAAGTTCACAGCTCCAGTTGACTGCGCTGTATTCAAGTCAATCTGCTTCCATCTAAGGCTAACAGCTACAAAAATAATAAACCAGTCCCTGGTCTAAACACAATGTGTACATATGCGCGCGCGCGCGTGTGTGTGTGTGTGTGTGTGTGTGTGTGTGTGTGTGTGTGTGTAGATGAGAGAGAATATGAGAAAGAAAGACAAAGCAAAAAAAGAGAGAGTGAGGGGGCCGATAAAGGTAGACTGTGCAGGCGGACCGCGTGGAGAACAAAAAGGATTGTTAGACAAAGTCATAAATCTGGCCTTCAGCTTCCAAGACGCAGAGATACACACAGACGGAGGCAGGCAGAGAGAGGCACAGAGAGAGAGAGAGAGAGAGAGAGAGAGAGAGAGAGAGAGAAAGAGAGAGAGAGAGAGAGAGAGACTCATTCTGATTACATAAGGAAGTAACCTTCACGCCGGAGTCTGGCTGCATCTTTAGACATCTGCAGCCCACACAGTGCTCCACTGTAATGCAGTATCTCTCTCTGGGACTCACCTCACTCACTCACTCACTCCACCCCCTCCCCAGCTACACCAGTTTGCTCTGATGCAACCTCCCATACGGCCCAGCCTCTTGTTCTGTCCGCATGAGACCCGGAACGAGAGCAATGCAATACCCGTGTCCATCGGGGATCAGGGAGACCTGATCCACATGGAAGTGACCGGACTAAACTTCCTCTCGTGTCTCTGCAGCCCTTCCTATTTAGCCGACGAGACACAACAAGGCCATAAAAGGAAGGCAAAAACCCAACACCCACGAGTCAACAGCAAGGTCACAGAGTTGGAGTGTGCACATGCACGGTATGGATTGGGTAAACCAGATGCAAAATTATACAGCACAGCTCGGAAACAAGTAACTGACCCGGTTTTTAAACCCCAGGTCATAGATGTACCACAAGGCCTGAGCATTAGCTATGTTACTTCAGCAATTAGGTTAAACAAGGAAAGTGATTGTGCTGGCTTAGTTGGCTGTTACGCTCCCCATGTCAGATCTACAATTTGGCACCAGTTAAGTTTAGAGAAACTCACCCTTTGGGGTCCAGCAGGTCCCTGACCTTCTCGTTGTAGATCTCCATATAGGACACCTCCACTTTGAAGGAGTGGGCCTCGCTTTCCTCGCTGGAGACCCTCTCAAACAAGGTGCAGCACAGCCGGGGAATCAGACCTGGCTGCTCCCCATTTCCCATCATGGAGAAGGACTTACCCGACCCTGAAAGGACACATTAGGCTTTAAAACGCCACTACTGCCGTCACTGAGGGGGCAATATACTAGCAATAAACTCAGGACAAGGAATGCATGATTCTGCCTTTTGGGGTTAAACTGGTGGACATCCTTATTACCACCTCAGAACAATAAACTATCTGTACTGTAGTAAAATATTTTGTCAAATGAGAAAAATAGATTCTTCCAGTTAGGAAATCACAAAGTCAACGTAGGTGTGTTGACAGTGTAAATATGCTTTAAATAATCAGATACAGAACGACTTACATATCTTGGACTAGTGCCAAACAGGATTGTGCATGGTTTTAATTTGACCAACATTGTAGATTTGTCCAAGTAAATCCAATCAACTCAGAAAATGTATAAGTCTCTCATTAATCTAACAAACACATTGGGATGGAAATACACTGGATACACTGTATCAATGAAATGGCAAATGAAAGGTCCCAAGAATGGAGTTGGAAGTGGAATTCATGTAAATTAAAACTCAAAACAGATCGTTTTTTTATTGCCTGAAGGTAAACATATTAGTTATTTTTCAAAGGAAAATAGTTCAGATGATTTTAAACACTTTTCTCAGTAGGTAGGCCGCCGTCACAGATTGTTCTTTAAGACAAGATGTAGGATGGAAGAGTTCATTTCATCCATGCAAAAGAGGGGTGCGACCTCACCACAGTGATCGGTCGAACAGAGGCTTCCTGTTTTTGTACTGTTTCTGTGAAATAACCTGAGCAGACACTGAAGACAGCGGACCTATAAAAAAACTAGGCCGAGGTATAGAGGCAATGTTCTAGAAGAGATACTTAAGCAAATAGTGATAGATTTTCAGTTACCTGTTTGTCCATAGGCAAAAATACAGGCATTGTATCCCTGAAATGCATTTTCAAGTATTCCCTCACCAAGGCACTTGAAGACCACCTCTTGACCTGCAAAACAAAGATTTGATCACCATGGTGACCAGGATAAACATACAAATGATCCATTCAATTATTCCTTTATTGCAGGTCGTTAGCTGTGTGTGAAGTAAAAACTGGAACATATATGTAAGAAGCAATTTTTTACTATATCATTTAATAAAACAATGTTTTGAACCTTGATTCATTGAGAGTTTCAAATTCCTGTCTGGTCATGTGGAAAATGCGTCGAGGAACCTCCTGTGTTTTACCCTTCTGTCATGCTTCTGGTGAATGAGGCAGCTGTTTAAAGAGCTAAATAAAGCTGTGGGTCAGGCGCTTTTAGGCAGCCTCTAACTGAGCCGGCTGGCTTAGCCCTTGTCGAGCCTAAGGCTCACACAATTCCATCACAAGATGAGAGGATAAAGGTAAACAGTATTTACAATGAAATCTTAGTATAGCATAAATTAGCAAGGAGATCCCATGTTGTAAGGATACACAAAAAGACCATATCAGTTTGTTTCTGTTTAAATGGCTTTAATGTGCAATTCAAATATTCAAATAATTATTTTTATTATTATTATTATTATTCTAAATAATAATAATAATAATAATAATAAATTATAACAATTCATTGCTATGATTTTACTTTTGCATTACAAACATTTTTGTTTAATTAAATGTATGCTGTTTCATGTTGCACAGGCGATCCCCCATCCCTTTTGACTGATGTCTGTGAAAAAAATAACACCGTCCCTCAGCATGCCGGGTGTTCCACGAGTATATGCTGTATTTCCATGGCAACATATCCAGCAACAAAACGCAACAACGAGGGCTGTCCCTTAGTCCAAAACAATATCCAGCAAGGAAGCGGACATTCCACTGTCAAAAGATAACTAGATGGCTCTCTTATAATGCACTGCCATTTGAAAATGAATCTGCCAAGATGGATTGTCATTAAAATTTACATCAATAACGTTGGCCTTACAACTACAATCCTGTAACCAACATACCTTTGCTGACTTTCATCATGCTTTTGATTCCAGTGTTGTAAACCAGGCTTTAGCAAGTAATTGTTAATGTTGAATTACACAGTTTTTGCTTGCTGTGGAATGATTAAATGTGGTTTATTAAGATCTTGTGGTGAGCACATGGAGAGTTACTAATGAGAAGTTTATCATGACGTGGGGCAAGACTATTATTTATAAAGATAATCACATTTGCCTAAAAAATCCAGTTTCACGTTACATTGTTTGCCAACTTATTTTGATAAACTTTTTAGTCAATGTAAATGTCAAGCACATGAGTAACTTTATGAAGCCACCAACATAACTGAAAGTAAATACAGGGGGATTTTTTATGTATTCAGAGTCTGTGCTCCATACAAAACAATACAAATCAGTTGTGTTCCTCTTATGGTGTACAACTGTGTGCCTGTGATTTCAAATCATTTCAAATTTGCAACTGTTGTTTTCATGTTTTGTGTTTAACCACCGTAACAATATAAATATAATCACTGATTCCAATTATGTGGTCCAACCTGCCACTTTGACCTTTTAGGTGGCCATCATTGTAAATGATTTCCCTTTTTCTTGTGTGGATATTAACTGAAATAAAAAAGTATCACCTATTGTGCATACGGAAAGTATTCATTCACATCATTTCCACATCTTATTATGTTACAGCCTAATTCCAAAATGGATTAAATACAAAAAAGTCTCAATTGCAAATGTATTAAAAATAATAAAAAATAATAATAATATCACGCGTACATAAGTACTCTCACATCCTTTACTCGTTCAAGGGCAACACAAGCACATTCACAGACTGTGCTTAGGGATGTCATCCTGTTGGAAGGTAAACCTTTGCAAAAGTCTGAGGTTTAGAGCGCTCTGGAGCAGGTTTTCATCATGAATCTCTGTACAATAATGTGCTGTATCATTGTGGCCTTAATTTTTCCTTTTACCCTGACTAGTCTCCCAGTTCCTGCCGCTGAAAAAACACCCCCACAGCATGGCGCTGCCACCACCACGCTTCACTGTAGGGATTCTATTGGCCAGGTAACTATCAGTGCCTGGTTTTCTTCATACATGACACTTGGTATTCCGGCCAAAGAGTTCAAACTTGGTTTTATTGAACCAGAGAATTTTGTTTCTCGATATCTGAGAGTCCTTTCGGTGACTTTTGACAAACATAGCAGCCATGTGTCTTTTATTGAGGAGTAGCTTCGCTCTGGCCAATCTACAATAAAGGTCTGATGGAGTGTTGCAGAGCCGGTGGTCCTTCTGGAAGGTACTCCTATCTCCACAGAGGAACACTGGAGCTCAGTCAGAGTGGCCTTCGGGTTCTTGGTCATCTCCCTGACCAAGGCCCTTCTCCCCTATTGTTAGGTTTGGCTGGGTGCCCAGCTCTAGACAAGTCTTGGTGGTTCCAAACCTCTTACACTTGCGAATATTGGAGACCACAGTGCTTGTTGGGACCTTCAATGCTGCAGAAATGTTTTTAGTATCCTTCCTCAAACTATTACCTTGATACAATCCTGTATAGGAGGTCTACAAAAAATGTATGGGACTTCATAACTTGATTTTTGGCCTGACATTGCTGGCACTGGCATTGTGAACTGTGGGTCCTTATATAAACAGGTGTGTGCCTTTCCAAATTATGTCTAACCAACTGAATTTACCACAGGTGGTATAAACATCTCAAGGATGGTCAGTGGAAACGGGGTACACCTGATCTCAATATTGAGTGTCACAGCAAAGGGTTTGAATACTGATGTGCATGAGTTTTTTTATTTTTAAAACATTTGCAAAAAATCAAAAAAAGTTATTAACTTTTTCAATATGCGGTTTTGTACGTAGAAGGTTGAGAAAAAATATTTAATCCATTTTTGGAATTATACTGTAACATAATAAAATGTGGGAAAAGCCAAGGAGTGTGAATACTTTCCGGCTGCACAGTATATTAAAGCCACACTTCAATCCTAAATTACCCTGAAAAAATCACCACTGGAGCTGGAGCACCAAACTACCCTAATATGCACACAGAGGTGACAAAAGGGTTTACATAGTCACTTAATGACAAGTAAAGGATTAGTCTGATGAACGTCAACACCTGTGACTCACCAGCATACTTAGGAACATTGGAATCATCTATGGACCAGAAACAGTGGTCGAAGGCAAACACCTGTGGTAGAGAAATAGAGAGAGAGAAGACAGATTGGATCAACACACTGACTGCACACACCTGTCCAAGCATGTAGACTCCAAAAACAACCACCCCGTCCCGACCACGGTTTGTCTGCAGCACCTCTGTGGGCACTTAGTGGCAGGCCCATTGTGCTGTATCACGCCACCCTATAGTATATCAATGGTAACAAGCCTGTCTGAGGAACTACTTTACAGTTGGCTTTCAGGACCCTGCTGCATGGTCTAACTGTTGGATGGGTATGCTTTAGCAATGACGGTTGGAGTTAAATGAATTCATAAATCAGGGTCACTGCTCCCCGGTAGACATTCCAGCGACCAGTGACCCCCTGTCTCCAGGGCAACGGGTCTGGAGTTGTTCCTCGAGCCTACAGCGGACATGCCCTCAGCTCCCTAGCCTCACAGATCTAGAACAGAGCCCCTGTGTCATACAGGCACCTGCGTGCTCTAGCAGCCACTTGGGGTTAGCATAGAAATGATGCTACTTCCTTTCTGGAGTTCTGGAGGTCTTCATTACAAAGACAGACTTGTGTTAAGTCTACTAGTACTAATTGAATGTGTTGCAGATCAATACATTTTGGTACTATTCAAAGCAATTGTTTCCATTCAGTATAATTATATCAGATTACGATTTCCTAAAAGGAGAAAACATTTAAGACGTCATATACATGGTACTCTTTTCAGGTCATAAAGAATGCCGTTGTCTCTAAATGCTAAAGAAAAGTGCAACTTTGCAGGGTTGTCTTTCTGCAGTGCAAGCACAGCACTAAATATGCTGCTCTTCTTGGCCGCCAGTTAGTCAGCCACCCAATCAGTCAGTCAATCAGCCTTGCACTGCTGCCTTTCCAAAACAGGCCCATCTCTATGAATGTCTGACCAGAAATGATTGAACTCTTTTCTAATCATCATAAAGGACATGGACCAGGGAACCACTTCCCACAACTTGCATAGTCAGCAGGGTGAGACGGACTGAAGTCATTGAATGGGGTTGAAAGCCGGACCTCCTTCAGTGGCTTTAGACAACTGAGTGTTGCCATTCAAGGAAACAGAAGTGCCATCATTCTCAATTAGGCCTGAGGTGGAAACCAGGGTTTATTTTTTCACTAAGCAACTAATCAGGACAAAACTAAAAACTGATAAATCATAATTAATCAATTACTGGTAATGCCTCTTTAGTAATGTTAATAAAGACAGTTAAACATAATGTCTTATTTCAACCGTGACAGAGCAGTGCTGTGTTTGGTCATATCTAGAATTAAAAAAAGGTTGGACATAACGGAATTGTGACCCCCATTTATCTGCCCCTAGATTGCGGGCAGACTAATTGGAGTGCATTCATGGCTTAGCAGACAGTCATGTGCTTTATTTTCCCCAGAGTGGCTAACTACAGCCTGGGCTATAGGGACAAGCTGAGCTGGTCCCAGGCCATAGAGACCACAGACGCTCGTGGCTCTACACTAGTCCCACCCCCCCCCCCCTTCCCCCCAGTCAGTCAGTCAGTGTGACCCCAGGACTGAGCACAAAGCCCCGTCGCTAGTGTGAAAGGCCTGAACGGTTCTGAGCTAGTCACCAGTGGGTCGTCAGGGGGGGAAAGGGGCTGCACTCCAACAATGCAGCTTTGAACACGCACACACACTGCCCCAGTGTCTGTGCTCATCCCTCTCTCATTGTAGCCCTTTGTGGCCGTTCACGAGATCTTACAGCGCTGACACATTCACACGGACGTCTATCCGGCTGCTGTCAACCAACCAAATAACTAAAAAGCCCTCCATCATGACTGAAAAACAGATGATGACAGAGAATCAACTCATAGGCTATGCTTTGGGATGTCCTTGGGCAGTGCCAGATTCTGGTGCTCCATCCTGCGCAAACACGACAGCACATAAGTGAAGGGGTTTGTTTAAATAGTTACTGCTTGCACTGAAAACAACCCCAAATGTCACTGGTCAAGTTAGCAGGTTGATGAAGTTGAATTTGGTAGCACAAAGACAGAAGACAGCCTACCTTGATCTGCTTCCTGTATATGAGACGAGCGTCGTTTCAGCAGATGATGAGGAGAGGAAATCCATCAGCAATGCCAATGAGGAGAGAAAAAGAAAGAAAGAAAGAAAGAAAAAGTGAAAGAGAGGGAGAAATAGAGCGAGAGATACATGAAATGGTTAGCATTTCCACTTAACAGTCAGAGCATGTCAACTTCACAGTGGGGATCCTATTCCTCTTCACGTTGACTTGTGTGACCGGTCTTGATTTTAAAAACTAGCATATTTTCACAATGTCTTTATTCCTTTTTTAAGAGATTGCCACCTATCATTGTCAGCAAACCCCCTCATATGAGGCTACACAAATTACTACAGTAATTTCTTCTATTCAAACCTCTCCTTTATTCACTCATTCATTCACTTTAACTGTGGTATTTCCTGGTGGTGGTTGCTGTGAATAGATTCATAATTAGGCCAGTGGCGCGTGAGCAAGGGAAGAGATTTAGGATTCAATGTCCCACTGACTCTGTTGGGTAAACAGCCGTAACGCAAGTGGATTTAAACAGGCAGTGGAGGTTAGGAAGCTGGACTCAGTGTTACCACAGGGTCTCAGTCAAAGAAACAACAACCAGATAGAAAACAGGGGACAATGCTACAGTATTAACTACATTGGAACATCGTATGCTTCGCCACGATTGATCTAAATATGTGAAACTGAAAAGAGTGACAATGTAATAGACTTCAAATACTGGGTCAAGCCCCGTCCACAATGGAATGGACGTCTCATGATACCAATAGTATACATTTTTGCATTGTGGAAATGGTCTCCATGGGGCAAGATCACATTTAAGACAAAATCTAAGCTGATCCCAGAAAAAAAAAAAAAAAAAAATGTGAAGCCATTGACACCCATTGCTAAATGTGCTTTCGACACCAGACTGTAGACTATTAAGCAGCTATTTTCACAACTGCAGTTTGCTCTAATGAGCGTTGGGTGGGGGGGGGGGTGGGGTGGGGGGGGGCAGTCTGAATATGGGCCACTGACAACCGCAGTGGATAGCTCTTAATAAGAGCTGACAAAGGCTGCAGGCCACAGTAGCGGTTTCCTCCTCTCAGCTTGGGGCCAGAGAGGGAGCTCGTGTGAGAGGGAGACAGGGATCAGCTACATCAACAGCCACACTAAACATTGGCGATAGACCTCGCCAGTTAGACAGCATGAAGACCTCACTGGCCAAAAAGAGAATGTGAACTGGCTTATGAGGTAATAGGGAGAGTTAAATGATGGTTATGGAGCCATAGCCAATGGGAACAAGGAACTAAACACTCACAAAAAGACAGACTAGACTAGAGTAAGACCACAGTGTTTTGTCTCATATCAGCGGTCACGTTGTAGCCATCACTCCACTGAGTGAGTCATTATCTGCCGTTACAGGTGAATTATAAAATCCATTCCAAATAATAAAACATATCCGGAGCAAACTAGAATCCAATTATACATGGTGTACACTCTTAAAGAAAAATTGTGTCTAATTGAAAATTACGACAACTGAAAATAGCATGGCTGGATTTCTATTGATCAGTCCAAAAATATGTATGCCCGAGGCCAATTGTGTAAATGTGCAGCATGCATGTGAGGTCGAGGCTTGAGAGACACTTGCATGCTGCACTGGTATGACATCTGAGCATATGTGACACAGAACTGCAATGCAGCATCAAGCTCGTCGCTCCATACCAATTCAAAACTCTAGCCCCAACAGGGGAAATGGCCAACATGCACCCCGAGGAATGAGGGTGGCAAAGACTCCCGAAGCCAATGTGAGGCTTGGGAAATTAGCTTTAATGTGCTTGTCATCATCTGCTCCCTCCGGATGAGCGTGCTCTGAGATTCTTGTGCCAAGTCTTTCGTCCGTAATTCCACCCGGATGAGTATTTGACCTTTCTGCAGACAGAAGAGATTCCCCATAGTTTGGTAAAAGGTATTACTTACAAGAAAATACAATAATTAAAATGTAAGTGTTATTTCAATTGGATAAGAGAATTCCTGTGTTTCTTGGAAAATGAACCTACTGCGGGTGCATTGGCACAATGGGGTGCTCCATGTCTGATGGTGACATGAAGGAGGGCACCGTTTGGTCAGAGGAACTGTAGTCTTGTGGACAGGGTACCAGATTAAGGCCACTGGTTCGTTATGCTATACTGCTCCACTCTACACATCCCAGATTAAACTACTATGAGATACTGGCCACCATACTTTATTAAAACAAAGACAAACACAAACTAAAATATGAAAATAACTTTCAGTTAAATCATTTCAAAACTGACAGATCAAAAATTGGGCATTAAGAAAATAACAAATTACTAATATCTATATAGTTAAACATCCCGTAAAACATAAGAGTTACAATATATTGGTCTAAATCTAGATTCAATGTGACAAAGTATGTGGCAGAAGTTTCTTTGTGTGTGATAAAGATGTGTTCGTCGTGTTTAAAAGACTCTGCTGTAAGCATTTACCACACATTTCCTAATTACAATGAAGCCTAGCATGTCCGGCTCTCTGAAAACTAATAAGCAGATAGCATGGGTGAGCCCACCCCTTTTTGAGTTGACATGCACACATCTGGCTTTCAAATACACAAACACAAAAACATCTAAACATGCTTTATTCTCTCTTTCACACGCATACCCCCACAAACATATACACACATTTGGGCACAGCTCAAATCTGTGTCAAAAAGCAGCATGGGAGTGGTACTTGCTTAAATCCTACACCAAATCCGTACACGATTACCATCTGAAACTATGTTGCTGACCCCCCACCAATCTGCCTTGCATGCCACCACACATCAGTCTTTCTCCATAGTTTCAATTGTTCAAATTGATCAGACACCATAAAGGAATTAAGGATCTATTTAGTTTTTAAAAACAAACTAACATAACTCCAACATCCACAGTGTTTAGTATCAGAATATTATTATCACACAGGTCTCCTTAAGTCATTTAGATAGTATATTAACAGAGTAACCTGGTTCCAACGTTGCATTTCTTTTTCACCCAATCTTAATTACGTTTATTTATGAAACTGTTCAATAGCTAAAACAATTTATGTAGCAAATAATTTTTTTACATTAAGTTGCAAGGGGAGTATCCATGAGGTTAATGTAATATTACATGTAGTGAACCAGTGAATAGACAACCATATACACAATGAATAGACTAAATTACGTTGTTATATTTACATTCAAGTTGCTACTTCATCTTGTTTATGACCACTCAATGACAGCATTCACAATGTATTGACCCTTCGAGTCATGGGTGCCTAGAATGTAGATAGGGGACTCTTTCTAATTAAGAGTTAATGACAATGAGTGTATTAATTGAGGAGATATGAGATGGAGAGTGACTAATGCATTTTAGTGAATGAGTCACCGGTTGGCCTTTGGTAAGGAACCAACTATAATGTTATTTTTAAATTCAGTAGAAAATAAATGTTTGTATGGTCTTGTTTTGCAGAATTATTGTATAAGATAAATTAAACTTGATTATCTAAAATAACTTAAATAATTAAGGGTGGCTCTAACATTTTTTACGTCTTGGGTAAAAATAATTCCGTAACTTCCCTGTATCCTGGTCGAAGAAGTCGCTAGGCAACCGACATAAACATGAACCCCAGGCGATTTACCAGTTGCATGAGTCAAAGTTCCTAAATAAAGGCCAAGTTTGACTTTCCAAAACAACCTTCATAAAATGCATTGAGCCTTTCACACAAGGCTTAGATGAATCAGTGAAACATCTAGGTTTCCACAGCATAACTTAAACAACCCTTGTCAAATATACCTACATAATCATTATCGACTTTAATCACCTACTCTACAAGTCAGGCCAGCAGAGACAGAATAGCTTTCATCTAGTCAGCACCACAGACAAGACTGCAGAAAGAAAAGTGAAGTTCTTGTACTCATTTTTTCTTGCTTCCTCAGCATGACAACCAAATTCACACATTGTGCACGTTCCAACGTGTCTAAATTGCATATATATTAATTTATTTTTGACCGGTCAATTTAGCCCCAAATTTAGCTCAGGCCTAAGGATGGCTAATGTCCCTTTATGAAAATAAACTGCAAATTTTAAATGTAATTTAATCAAATTCTATTACAAAATGTAATGACAAATTGCAATTACAATTGTAATTACAAGACGCCCCGATACATCTAATATATCATTCATTATTAGAGCAACCTGTGTGTGGAATTACATCTGTAGTGGATCTTAAAGAAGAATTTACTGCCATATCACATCAGCCTTGACCGGTTCACGTCAAACAACACAGATCTACACCTAATGTAGAGTGGGTGTGGACAGAAGATTGTGTTGTTAGTTTGTCATGTTGCCAAAACCTATTAAAAGCCATTTGTAACCCAACTGAATGGAAAAATATTCTGCTGCAACTATACAGGCTGCAGTTCAATAGACTACAATAAACTTCTGAAACACAATGTACTGCATGCAAACACAACCGAAAACATCCTAAAGTCAATCTTCAATTAAAAGAATCATCCTTGTAAGAGAACCATCGTCATTGTTCCAACAAACTGTGTAAACAGAAATACTGAATAAATATCTCCACCAAAGTCTGTTTTGAGAAGTACAACCACCGTTGACATTTACAATGCCTTGGCTTGGAATTCCGCTGGATCCTTGGGTCTAAACGTATGGCCAAGAGACCCAAGATGTGGGGAGGACTCTTTTTCTCATTTCCAAGACAAGATGTAAACAAAGCCCCCCACCCAAAAGGGAATTCTACAGTTTGGTCAACGGAAAACAATAGCAATAGCAGGACATGCATAAACTATAGGGAGACAGGATGAATTGCGAGGCCAACTTTAAGAACAATGTCCATGTCTTTCCGAAAAGGAAAACCTAATTATTTGCACGTAGTAGGCAAAGGGAACTTGCACTTGTTAATTGGAAGAGACTAGACGGTTATAATAAAGATGTGGCTACACCATCATGGCTATAAACTATAACATTCAATTCAATTCAAAACCCCTACGAAAAAAAACAGAGTCATTTAGCCAAGATTTCTAAGTATTGCAGGAGCAAGCCAAAAAACACAGAAGACCCTTGGAAAGCCTGAAAACAACACAGAGGAACCATATGTTCAGGCCACAGCAGACTGACTGATTGGTTTCTATAGGACAGAGCCCAAATACACATCAAAATCAAACAAAGTCAAACAGAAGCACCCGTGTTTGAGAAGAATGCTAAACACAGCACTTTGCAGAATACACAGAATAACTGCCACCTTTATAGTATATTGCCAGGCTCTTTAAAGTACAGTAGAGAAAAATTACTTGATTGTTTACAGTCGCCATTATTGGACCGAGAAAGGATTTCACATACCACCTTCCTAAAACATGGCTGGCAGGGATGAGAAAATAATGGCTGCATGTATATAGCTTAAACAAATGATGTGCTGTTAACACAGCTAGCATCGTATTATATTCATCCAAAATGCTTCTCATTTGTTCTACCATTCATTTAAAATTGTTGTTACTTTTTCACTCTGGTAATTATACAATAATTACCAAAGGCAAAGACTATTAGCATAGTGCTACCATGCAAAATATGTTTATATTCTGAATGGCCATGCATTTAATTGCCCTGTGTTGATCGACATGTTGAAGCATGATAGGTGTAACATGGCCTCATTGTTAAAGCTAAGGGGTATTTCCGTTTGAACCAAAAATTACTTTCCCAGATTCACATTTCCAATGTGCCAGTCGCACCAGAGCAAGAAAGAGATAAGAAGAAAGATGAGAATGTTAATGCAAACATAACTAACACCCAGGTGAGGAAATTCGACCTCCAGTGCCCTCCAGTCACCTCCAATGTTCTAGTACCCCGTCTATATGGCGGTACTGTTACATTTGCATAGAAAAGAACGGGTCAAAAGGCACGACAGCATTAATCATGGTGTAAAGGAGATGGCTCATGTTCCTAAGCGATCAAAGCAATGCATATATTTTCTTCACATTCCTCAAATAGCTTGTATGTTCACATGGTATTTAAAGTGGGCACAAAAGGAGCCATCATATGACATGCCTTCACATTATATAAAATTATGTGTGATGATAATGATTCTGGCCCTGCAGCAATATTTGGAATGCTGACCTATTATCCACAATCAACACAGAACAGTTCCCCATAAAGCAAGTCAAAAACCCAGGGATCAGTGTATTCCACTTACCACCACAATCTAGAGACTGGAGAAAAATTTGATGAAATCTCACAAACCCTATCAAGTCTGGGGTTCTGTAATTAAGACAGATATTCACTACATTTAGCAAATTCAACCAGATAACCATGTTTAGAGTTGCTCAAAGGTGCATGCTATGGCAGCAGGAGAATGACACAGTATCCAACATGACCTTGCTAAACCAGACTCTAGGGTCTAGCTGCTAGAAGTACAGTGAAACCAGACCCAATGCAGCAGCCATCATGCTCAGCCAACATCACAGGAGTATTGTCATCTTCTAAATAGATTGTAGACTACAAAAAAATCTTACCAAGCTACAAGGAGCCGAATAAATAAAAATAGATATCTTACATCGACAATGACAAACACATTCAGGATAAATACGGTAGGCCCATTTCCACTTCAAATAACAGAAACATTAAGACTGATTGTTGTGGTTTATCTAACCTTTCACTCACAAAGCCTTTGGGTTGTAATGTGTCCTCTGTTCCTTGTATGTTAGCTCAGGAGTGTGACGTGCTTAATTGCCTGGAACATAGAAGTTGTGAGTTCATTTATGTCCAGATAATTGCCTTTAATATGTGTTTAGGGTTGATTACATCTAAAACTGCTGATACATTGTTTGATATACTGTACATTTCTCGCATCATGCCCCCAGAGTAGATGTGTTCTTCTGATAATATGAATTTTTGTAACATATCGGCCAACATGTGGACCTTAGAATGTAGCAATGAAGAATAGAATACCCTGCTCTATCTAGAGAGCAGTATGAAATACTGATGTGTATACAAAATATGCTAATCTATAAAATAAGTAAAATAAGAAGTATCAAGAACAGGGATAGAAATACAAATCAGATCAGCTGTCTAATATCCGTCATTCAAGAATGACAGCGCTTTCCTGAAGATATTAAACTAACTAAGCACAAGATTTTCTATTATAAGTTGGTCTACTGAATGTAGCAATATGGCAGAAAAAATTGTTAAACATTTATAATAGTGCCTCCTGAAACACAATATTGAGAACAAACTTGAAAACTTCCTGATATTAGTACATTTTTGTATGACATAAAGATGATGTTTTAGATATCATTCCAACATGTGGCCACGGAATAGTTATGAAGAAAGCAAGCTAGCTTATACCCTTTGACACAAACTGCCAACCTGCTATTGGCATGTCACAAGCCACACAGGTCCTTTCCGTTGACCAACACATTTTCTTTGTTTCTCTTAGACCCTGCATGAGAACATTTTGTTAGGCAAACACTGTGTTTTAATAGTACCCACCCATCAAATGAAACATGAGATAATGCTTATCTTTACTTTCCCCAGTGCATGGCATACACCTGTCTGAGTCTTCAGACGTGATGACGTCTGCTCAATCATGCAGGTCTCACCTTGCATTGATGAATATGATTAAAATAGCAACGGCATGGTTCTACATTGTGTGCCCTCAAAGAACTTCAAGAGAAATAAGTACACGAAGGAGGCCCTGTGATGTTTACCTCCAAGGATGTTACACACTAATATCAAATTTTATTCCAATCAGAAATAAATCCCTTGCCTTGGTGGTTTATTCACAACATTTGGCAATTCATATTGCAGGCGTATGCCAATCTGTAAAGATGAAATTTTGGGTAGTGATGATGTATAAAGCGAGAACATGCAACTAGAAAGGATTAAAATGCTTACATAACATACATTGTAACCTAAACCTAATTTATAAAGCTTCAAAGTCAGAGAGAAGTTCAATATGATGAAATGCCTAGCTTAAGTCTCAGACTAAGGAGCCACAGTTGCTTCTGTAGATTAATATTCGTTTTCGAGTGGAATACATTGCTGATGCAATTTTGAACTACCGTCAATTAAATACAGTGTAACTGACAAGCCTAGCTCATTCCATGGTTTCCATATACTTCGAAATTTCAAGAGTTTACAACAGCAGGAACTCAAAAATGTTTACCTGTTTTCTCCTTTTGTGTTTGAAGGCGGAGGGTGCAGTACAGTTTGGTTTTCCTCCATATCCACCACACATTTTGTGTTCAGTTCAGTCTCTAAAGAGACAAGTGAAGCAGTTTTGAAGATAAGTCGTTGGGTAGTTTGTAAAAATGTTCCAGCAGCGAATACCAATAATTTCTATTTCCAAACGTTATGCACTGGATATATAAACCGTTATTGGGTAGTAATCGAGTTTCATGTTTTAAGCCATATGCCCGCTATTGCTACGACCCCAACATACGCTGTCAGGTTTCTTAAAACTTTTAGCTTACCTGCTGCAAAAATACATTTAGGATAACTGACCATTTTCATCGCTTAAGCCAACAAATTATGCATTTTGTACTTACCCCTGCGGTTCATAGGTCGAACTCTCACAGCAACTTTTACTTTAGTATCCGACATTTTTATCCACTTATCCCACCCTGTCTGTGAGCAAGCTATGTAGCTTATGGTGGTCTAGCCTACCCACAATAATTTTCTTCAAACAGATTTCAGCTAGGTACAAGCGAGTAACCTCTGTCCTACTGTTACAATTCCAAACAAGTCCGGTTCGCATAGATAAGAAAGGAAAAACAACACATATTGTTGTATCCATTTAAGTTAGCTCCCTATATAGATCCAGTCCGGTGCTCCAACCCCAGACAGCATCCTAACCGCCATCTTCCAGTGGGAGCACGGCTGCTTTAAAATCCGCTTGCCGAAAGGAGACGTATGTAGCGCTGAAAAAACGAGGAATTCTCTCGACATGAACAGAACTTGGGGAAGACCCGTCATACATACTGAAAAAAAAAGGCGATAGGTGCTCTACATGTCAATGCACGAGCACGGACAATAGTAGAGCACTGAATAATAAATGTTAGAAATTTGGTTTAGATAAATGGTTATGGAAAAGTTCAAAAGAGGAACCTCCCCAGAAGCTCTTGTACCATCTGAGATTCTCACAAACTGATAGTTTGTGTGCCCCTCTCTCTCTCTCTCTCACACACACACACACACACACACACACACACACACACACACACACACACACACACACACACACACACACACACACACACACACACACACACACATGGGCGCTCTTTAGACTT
>JAVQJS010060842.1:0-12392 GCA_036024795.1 Galaxias rostratus | reverse complement strand
AATTCAATTTTATTTATATAGCGCTTTTTACGAAAACAATTTGTCACAAAGCAGCTTTACAGAAATATGGATGTTATGGACATAAAAGATTTATCCCTACGTATTTGAAGTCTTGAAGGCTTAGGTTATTCAAAGTTATCCAATACAGACTCATCCTAGGCATTTTGTTTTATGATTTTACTAGAATTACCGGTACTGGTAATCCGTCTATGCAGATAATATCCAGTCACAATGATGCACACGCATTAGGTTACATCAGTGGTACATGGTTAGGCAAATATGTGGAAATAAGGGTATGCAAAACTAAACATCAGTGCACATGCATCACAGAACACATGTTGTAAACACAATTACAAGACACATTTTGAACTCATGCACACCACCTTATTTTGATTTCAAGCTGTATGACTTACTGTGTTTATGTTATTTTGTTCATTTATTTTTGGGGAGAGTAAGTGACAACGGATTCACACTGAAACATCCACGCCTTCATCTCCAGGAAGGTCCGCCTCCTTCCCCTGGGCATATGGTATCTGATTGGCTCTTAGCTGCTCTGGCAGTAACCAGGCAAAAAAGGATGCTGTCACTCAGAGGTTTTTTCTTAAATGTATTTCCCTTGTACATCCTCAGAAAGTGTCAAATCGGATCCCTCTCTGAAACCTTTTTTTTCTTTTAGGAAATCCAGCTCTAATTCTATCTAATTCTAATTGATTGTTTTAAGCGGCCTACTGTCAAAATAAAAAATATCAGAACAAAGTTCAGTTGTAGTAAGTTCTTTCAATTTACAATTTCCTCCAAATGTACTTTGCTGCACAGACAACACAACCCACATATATAGTCTCCCATACCAAAGCCCTAGTCTGGTAGCCACACAATCTTCACAGATTTACAAGATGATGCCAGGTAGCAGAGCAGCAAAATCTCTACATGAAAATGTTCTCAATTTCAAGGATATAGCTGCGTTCCGAATGTGGGAGTGGAAGTTAGGCGGCATAAAATGTCGTAAGAGAAGCGCAGAGCACTAAATCAATTGCCACCCCTACAAGCAGACTGAGCGACATGTTGGCAGCGCATCTGTCCACTCAAGCCCCGGTCCTCAAAGACTATATCACAGTATTGCTTTGACCATTGAGTCTGAACAGCACAGTCCATTGGTGCAAAGCAATGTGCGTTGAAGGTGGTGGGTTGGATGTCACAGTGTTTTTTTGTTTACAACATGAAACAACTAAACGATTCGTACTTGAAAAGGTGTGTGAAACTGTGAATTTCCGTACTGTACTTTCATGTATGTTTTATGTAGGTCTGTAATGTAGGAGCTCTGCTCTCCCTACCACTTTATGGCCTCATCTTGTCTCCTTTTCTTCTCATGTTTCTCCTGAAGGTAAACCCAGTTGGTCTCGTTGCGAACGCGGTCACTCTCTCGGGCGATGTCAGAGGCGTTCTGGATGACCAGGCCATCATAGGCGCGTAGACCACTGTCCTCCACGTACTGGAAGAAGCGGCTGAAAGAGGCCCCCTCCTCCTGGGAGTTCATGGTTCCTGGACAGCGGCGGAGCAGCGCGCACTGTCGAGGGGAGCACAGGGCAAAGTCAGCGGGCTAAAGGAGCAGGAAGTTCAGGTCAGTAGTTACAACATTAAGGGAACCATGGCCATCACTTACTCACAGCACCTGGGCTTTGACATTTGACATGCAAAGTGCCACAGAGAGAATTTGCATGGATTGGAATGGAATTTGAATAAATGTGTCATGGGCGAGATGTTTTGTCCCCATGTTTATCTTAGCATCTCTGCTAATATCCATTCTTCTAAATCACAAAGTACAAATATGTTCATAAATGTATAATTGCTAAATCAAATGAGTATATGTTTACTTTGACCGTTTTGCCAGTTGTCACCTGGCAACCCAGGCAATAACTCTTGAGGAGATACAGATACAGAACACTCCAGACGCAGGAGCGTTTGAGATAGGTTGAGAGTATTCTGTGTGAGTCTCTATCAAAGTCACTTTCAACGTCACTGTGTGTGTGTGTGTGTGTGTGTGTGTGTGTGTGTGTGTGTGTGTGTGTGTGTGTGTGTGTGAGAGAGAGAGATAAAGGGAGAGAAAATGAGAGAGTAAGGGAGGGATGGAGAGAAGTGTTTGGACTTGAGCCAGATGGGGATTGCACTGCCAGCTAGTTGGCTGCATCCAGGAGGCCAGGCCAATATGCTGGCAGGCCCAATTTTTGCAGGCCTAAGCAACGCTCCAGGCAGGCTGCTTGTAGGAGATAGTCTCTTTTCTGTTTGGATAGTGTGTGGGGATGGGTGAAGTGGAACATGGTGGGGGAGGGTCAGTGCCTGTGCGTGGGTGTTGTGATGTGTGCGGTGTTTCATACGGCCACACGAGTCTGAACATTGTGCTGCAGGTTGTAAAGGCATTGCATCCCTCCCCCACTATCTCTCCCATTGTACGATTCATGATTCCTTTCCCCCTTTTTTCCACGTTCTCAGCTCTAATCTTTGGCCCAATTCTCCATTTCACTCTCTTACTCATTTTCCCTTTCTCCCTCCCCCTCAGCTTCTTATTCCCCACTCTCCTTAAGGAGTCACAGCTGCATTCTAAAAATGGAACAGGAGTGAGCTGTGCCGTTTCCAGGCAACAGCATCTCACAGTGGAGGGTGACATAATGTGGAAAGGGAGTTCCTAATTCATCGTTTGGAAACGCATTTGTTCCGCCTGGCGGAAGGAAATGTGAGCTTTTCTATCTGCAGTCATTTGTGGACGAAGATCTCTTGCTTCTATCAATAGTGATAATCAATGCAACACGAGTGGAAAATTATAGACTGGGTACCAAATTGGACAGTGACAAAAAATCATTTCACAGCATTCTCTCCCACTTAGCGAACTATGAAATAGGTTTACAAATTGCCAACCGTTGCTATAGAATACACATTTTAAAAGGAGAACAACGTAGTATCAATGTATCAAGATTGTCAGAGGGGACAGTTGGCTGGTAGACGGACAAATGAATCACAAACAAAAGCCTTCCGTTAGCATTTAGTGGCTAGCAGCAGTGCTACTTACAGATGCAGTGTGGCGCTGGAGCCAGAACAGGAGTAGGAGGGATCAGTCACTCCTGGACTCCAGAAAAGGTGAGGGGAGAGCAGGGCACGATCAGGCTGAGTATTGGGCGATCCTTTGGTGAAGCAGCGGTGGTCGCAGCAGGGGATGGCTTAGTGCCCTCCGACCCTCAGAGAGCAGCTCACGACCAGGGCATGGAGCTTGTCTGAGGAAGGGAACGCCTGGCTCAGAGGCTGCAGAGAATCATCAGGCTCCAGCAGGAGAGACCAGACCGTAATCATCTTGGCGCCACCGTGTCCATTTGGTCAACTAGGGGAAAAGGCTTTCTGACCGCGGGTAGAAAATGGAGGTTTGGGTGGAGGCGACACGACAGGCAGGGGACAGACAGATCCAGCCCTGCCTGCAGGCTCCAGGCTCGGAGTGGTACGCCACTCCACCTCCCTCTCACGGCACCAGGGTGGACGTGCAGCTCAGAGACACACACGCACAGACATCCCCTGGTGCAACGGTCGCCCCTAGAAACGGCCGGCGGCTACGGTGGTGCAGCCACGGCAACCGGAGAGCATCGTCGTCTCCTCCCGTCTCGTCCCCGGAGCTCCTCCTTCTTCCGCTGCCTCTTCCCTGTAGGAGTGTGTGTGTTTGTGTGTGTGTGCGTGTGTGTGTCAGCAGCTCACTACCTTATTGCCCCTTTACACATGCACACACACACACACACAGCCAAAATACACACACTCGGATACGCTTCCACACAGGCACAGACAGAGAGTTTTAAGCGACAGGCATTAGCTGCAGAAAGCTCGGGGACTTGGCAGCAGTGTGTGTGTCCAAAGCATCTTCCTGGTGGATGGACAGCGTGTGTATGTGTGTGTGTGTGTGTGTGTGTGTGTGTGTGTGTGTGTGTGAGTGTGTGTGAGTGTGTGTGTTTGTGTGCGTCTCTTGCGAATCCCTTCGTCACAATCCCTTATCTGGCAGGCTTCGAGCAGCAGTAGTTGATTAATCCCACGGTTCAAAGTGGTAACTTGCTTGCTTGCTACGGCGTGTGTGTGTTTGTGTGTGTGTATGAGAGAGAGAGAGAATCCATCATTACCCTCCTTCCTACTGCTAGTCTCCTCCCACTTTTTCTCTTCTGTGCACCCCGCTCACGATGCTCTCGCTTGCTATTTCTCTTTCCCTCTTTCTCTCGCTCCCTTGCTCCCATTCTCACTCCACACTCACTCCACACACGCACTGTTTTGAGGACTACCGTCCTATCTCTCACCTTCCCACAGACTCCTGCCTATCTCTCTCTCTGTCAGTCTTTTTGTCTGCCTCTCTCTCTCTTTCTCTCTCTCTCCCTCTCTCTCTCTCTCTCTCTCTCTGTCTCTCTCTCTCTCTCTCTCTCTGTCTCTGTCTCTCTCTCTCTCTCTCTCTCTCTCTCTCTCTCTCTCTCTGTCTGACTCTCTGTCTATCTCTCCGTCAACTAAATTTCAATTCAATGCTTTAATATTGGAGTACAAAATAATCCAAATATAAATTGTGATTGCTTTACATAGATTACCATAAAACAGATTTACAAATTACAAATATATGTTTAGAAACATTAGAAAGATATTTATACTAATAGGTACTGTACACACTTAATGCAGTGTGTGTGTGTGTGTGTGTGTGTGTGTGTTTGAGTGCGCATAAATGGTGCTAAACAAGGTGTTTGCTGCATGTATATGTGTTTAATGTATCTGTTTTGTGTGATTGTTTTATGTAAATGTATGAATGTGTTTGTGTGTTTGCACATGTGTTTGTTGATCACTCACCAGCCCTCAGGTTGTGGCACACATAAATGTACTTTGCAGAAAGGTTTGCCACATTATTATCCCCTGAATTTGTAGTTGTTACAAATTAGTAATTTAAATTTGTGAAAGTTCTGCTGTGTTGTGTACATCTCTGTCTCACCTTCAGCTGTTTTACAGTGACCACATGTATTTTTTTCTTTTGAAGGCGTGATTTTTAAAAGTCTGCCTTTTTTGTTTGGCAAATTGTGGCAAGGGTACACTTAGCATGTCCTTGATAGGGATCTACCTCTACTTAATATCTCTCTCAGTGGAGAGATATTTAGTCTGTTTGTATTGTCTGTTTAGTGAATGGAAGCAGTCTAATCTGCTTTAAATAATTGTTTCTCGGTTCCAATGTTCTAAATACGAGTCTTTGCTTTGTTTGATCATTTGATTGACACTAAATTGTATTTCTAAAGCAGTGTTATTGTAGGAGTGTGGAACGTGATTCGTTAGTCTCAGCACCAACTGCCTGAGAGAACTCTTCTTAGGGCCCAAGTATTGGGTTTTACATGCTTTAAAGTGAAGCGAATCGGAAGGACAAGGAATTGTAGCCCTTTTCAATCAACAGTTCTTATGCATAAAATTCGGCCTCATTCACGCCTTCACGCAGTTATTGGTGTTTTTCATTCATTTCAGATGTTTCCACCAAGTTCTGCATGCAGGGTCCCCTTTGGATGCTTGTCCCATCTAATGTAGCTATGGTGACCAAGTGGACACCATATTTCGTATGTTTTTTTTTTGTACATAGAAAGTGCAATTGGTTGTGTAACACTGTCGAATATTTTGCACCAAGTTTGACTGAAATATTAACTTTTTAGAATTAGCCTTTTTATTGAACATCAGGCTCTCCAGACTTTTTATTTCAAGACATTCACTGCCATTGTCAAACTGCCTGATGCCAAAATTGTTGGGCCAAGGTAGACGAGATAGCTTATTGTGTGTTCTAGGGCGGTGGTTCCCAGATTTATTTATGCATTTTCAGGTGTTCTGCCAGAGCCCAGTTGTGTCAGTGGTGTTCCAGCCGGTCCAGGTGCTGCTGTAGTCACCAGGTCATCTGCATAGAACAGTGATTTGACTTCTTTGTCTTGGAGAAAAAGGTCTAGAGCAAGATTTCTGTATGTTTATCGCCAATTCTTCTTGCACACTCGTTTTCTGAAAACATAGATTTGATAAGATCATATACCGTGCCTCCCATACCACATTAAAGCAGCCGGTAATATAAACCGTCATGCCAAATATAATTAAAAAATTTTTTTTAAATTGACAATGCAAGCCAAAGTTAAGAATAAAATTACTGGTGCTCATATTTTCCAACTAGGATGTGCAGAGTGTGTGATCAGTTGTGCGATATTTTGGTAAAAAGCCAAATTGACTTCTACTACAGACATCACGTTTGTAAATACAGTCATTTTTTATTGTTTTATTCATGTTCTGTCTCACTCTTTAGCTCAAAAATATTAACATTGTTTAGGAGCTCAGATCGACAGCAACTTCACAGTCAGAAATTCTCTCTCTGTCTCTTTCTCTGTGTCTTTTTTTCTGTCTCTCTCCCTTCTCTCTTTTGTCTATGAGTCTGTCCAGCACGGAAGTCAAGACCCAAGGTTTCAGCACCATGGACAGCTCTCAGAGGGCTGGAACAGCGTGCACGGGGAGGAACATTTTCCAGAGAATGTGGAAAAAGGGAGGATCAAAGGGGAGCAATATGTTAAAGGTGGGTAGAGGAGAGAGGAAAATAACCAGCATGAAAAAGTGTCAAATCTATGGTTACGGTGGTGGCATTGTTAGTGTCAGACAATCCTACAGGTCAACTCCGTTCCTGTCTTTCTACTGGGTTGGCAGTTGGCAGACCAATACTGCCCAGGTAGACACACCCAGCCCATCCACACATTACAGCACAGGTGCTAATGTCACAGAGCTGTGCGTGGGGAGCACAACAACATTCAAAAGACAGACACTTCCTGGGAATGAGTGACAGGTTCTCAATCAGCATTTTTGACAAATACAGTTCATGTTCGATTAAATCTGGTGCAACTCAAAAACAGCCACCCTGTGTTGTGTGGAGTCTTCACAGTCATTCAGAGGCCTTTGAATAAGAATCACCAGCTTAAAGTTACCCGAGTCAACCGCTCAAACAGACTCTTCAGTTCCCCTGTCAAATTGTTTCAGATTCCTCAGCTCATGGGTTTCGATCACTAAATATCTGGACTCTCTCCCCTTCCTCTGTCTCATCCTTTGTCCTCCCTCACTGTTATCCCTTCTGTGAAAATTCCTCTTGCGGACGAGGTGAGAGACAAATGTGTTTGTGTGAAAGTGTGTGTGTGTGTGTGTGTGTGTGTGTGTCTGAAAGTGTTTCTGTAACACAGACAAAAATGCCATGTATGTAGATCACACACATCAATACCCTAAAGTAGCTCATGGAAAGTGAATTTCCCCACCCACATAGCTTCAGAGGGGGTCAGCCCGGCTGAGGGTGTGTGTGTGTGTGTGTGTGTAGAGGGGGGTGGATGGGGTAGCTTAAGGGGACCGCCTTCAAAATGCACCATGTCCTGTCCAGCCCGCAGTGCTTCTCATGCTCCACTGGATCCAGTTAGTAAGGTGAAGGGCGGATGCAGGGAGGATGTGCCCCGTCAGTAAAGGGCGCTGGAGACATTCCATCAGCAGACAGTGCGCACACCAGACGACATCCCTTAACTTGATATGTTTCACCTAAATCTAGACACTTAGAGCCAGACACACTGCCGAAGCTGCTTTAGCAGACAAAAACATGCCAACTTTATCAAATGCCTCTCCGACCAATCAACCTAGATCATTATAAACAGCTCAATTCAGGTAAACGAACATGTCTCATCAAAGTCTCCACAGACAGACGTAATGCAACAAAGAAAATTAAATGTATGCAACATTGGCAGCCCAAAGCGCCATTTGCATTGGAAAACAACAGCAAGAAAAGTATTTGTTTCAAAAATCCAATACTCTCCCACTCATCAAAAAACAAGTTAGCACAGAATACAGACGCTGTGTATGAGATGGATAGAGTGCTCCTAGTGGACGGACAGATAAAACACCACCTGAGTGTGACACCACAGGAAGAGAGAACATATGTGGGAGAAGCAATTGTTCGTCATCCACATGCAATAGGCACTCATTGATATTATACGTTCGCCAATGATAACTGACCCAAGAATAACTCAATATTTTAGATATGAAATATGTAATCCGGTTTATTGCATCACATTACAGTGTATAGTATTGTTAGGAATGTCTTTGAACACATTATGTGGTGCAATAATGAGGGTTCAAAGTTGACAGCTTGCTCCCAGATCTGGTTTGTTCCTCAAGGGAGGATAGGAACTTAAAGCATGCTAGGAGATGGACTCTGTCATGAAACGTTTAACCACTTATTTTCAAAATTGTCTGAGAGATGCAGAGCAGGTGTAAAGCAAAAAAAAAAAATCCAAAATACACCAAAAATGACAGACAGGAACTGATTGTCTGGGGTTCCACCAACACAGATGTGTCAACAAGGTGTGACATGGACAGGGTGTATGTGTGTGGGTGTGATAGTTGTTTGTGTGTGTTGTCATCTCCTTAAAAGCTCTTCAATCCAAGCACTCAAGGAATAACAGCCCAAAATAGAACTTAATCCTTTCAAAGGAGAAAACATATTTTACCCATCGCTGCTTCTGCTTTAGAAACAGATTCAGAAAAAAGAAATGCTTGAGAAGTTTCATTCTACAAATTAGAATCATCCAGTTCCAAATTGTTAAATTGTTTTTTTTTCACAAATGTTTGGAGACCAATACATGACACTAATAAATATTCAAAATAGTGAAAATAGTTAAATATCATGCTATCATGCTATTTAGTAGGAGTAAGTAGTAGATGGCATTACGTACTGTGAATGCAACTTGGATGTATGTTGTTTGGTCTGTGTGTGTGTGTGTGTGTGTGTGTGTGTGTGTGTGTGTGTGCACATGTGTGTGTGTGTGTGTGTGTATGTGTGTGTGTGTGTGTGTGTGTGCGCAGGTGTGTGTGGGTAAATGTAATTGCCTCCCGTGACATATTGTGTGTTGGGGCAATGACATGAAATGACATGAAAACACAAGGGCTAATGTAAAAACTCAGGCTTCAGACACACTACACACCCCTATCCAGACTGTGCACACTTGAATACACGCACATACACACACACACACACACACACACACATACACACACACACACACACACACACACACACACACACACACACACAAACATACACAGCAATAGAAGACACATTCCGGTTGAGGGATCAATGGCATTGGACGAGATCTCCTGTGTTGAGCAGGGATTGATGGATTGACTTGGCTGGTCTCAGCCAATTTCACTCAGCCCCGCCGGCCCTGTGAGCCACTAATGAATTGTTTATGGCTGAAAACACTTTCCTTTGCATCACGTGTCCTCTGTCCTCGTCTGCGGTAGAGCCAACCACAGACTAGCAATCATCTTGAGAGCCACCTGGAGCATGCCGTCATGCAGCCGTCCCAGAGAGAGATTAGGTGACCTCAGCATGACAACATGGTGGCATTCGCAGTGGGGGAGAGGGAGCCCTCATCAGCGCCATCGGCCCTGGGAGGCACAGCTCACTGATCACTGGTCACTGTCAGGAGGGATTGCGTTGTTCTCAGAGTTCCCTTCGAGTCTGGGTGGCCCCACTCCAATCTGTCCTGGATATGCACCCGCCCCTACCGGATGGCCCCAGTGCACAATGGCCTACAAACCAAGGCAATGAGAGACAATGCCTGTCTCTCCTATGTTCCTGGAGGTCTGTTAAATTGGGAGCTTGGCTGTGGCTTTCTCCTTCCCTGCACTTGCAGAGGAACCCAGGTTGAATCTGCCCGCCTTCGGGGAGCCGAGGGACCTAACAGCTGCAGATGGACCCTAGCAATGGGGGAAAATGTGACTCTGGTGCCCTGGAACCACCACTCTGCCGAACTCGGCCTTATTCCAGCTTGCCTGCTTCTTCCCCAGAATGTCTAAGGATAGTCTTGAAGCTCCCCAGAGACAGTGGAACTGAACCTCTGGACCCACTCCTTACCCAGATCCAGCTGGCTGATTGCATAACTACTTGAGTGGGAATGAGACAGCTGCTCACCTGGCCCTGACCCTAGAGGGAAAGTCCTTGAGGACTGCTCTGGCCAGACAATGCGACTACCGTCAATGCAGCACTAGGGCAGAAAACATTGACCGATAACATGTACGGTTTACTGGCAAGCCGACATTGTCAGCCTGGGGAGACGCTGGCGTCCTATGCTGCTGACATCTTATCCTATATCGGGCATGGTTTTCCAGGGTTGGAGGCCACCTCTCAAGAGGAGCTAGTTGTGTGTGCATTCATGCAGGGCTTCACTTCCACCAAGTTGACATAATGTCTCGACCTGGTTGCCCAAACTGCAGTTGCCTGCTGAAGCAAAGATCATTGAGCTGGGAACCAGAGGTGCATCTTAGAGCATACCAAACTGGGATAGAAGTGAACAAAAGTGAGCGCTGTGGGGAGCCTACTCACCATGGCTACACAGTGCCTACCCGGTTGACATAACGTGCTAGGGAGAGGAGGGACATGTTGCACATGGCTGTCCAGCACCTGCACCAAGACACAGCTCCTAGATCCAAGGGAATCAGATCAGGATCAACTCCCTCTTGAGTGACCCTGGCTTGCCGTAATGCAAAGTTAGATGACAACTGTTCCAAGACCGTCTTTTATTGATTATTTCTGTAACAGTTATTTCCAATCACTAATCTGTAGGTAATATGTAAGTCTGTAAAGCGGGGATCATGCAGAACCACTTAGCATCCCTGATAAACTAGAATGTTGTGCAGAAGTCACTATTTTAACTTCTGCCCTGTTGGTTTGTGCAGAACGCAATCTTTAATCTCCGCATTTATCAAGCTGACCATTTATACACCAAACCACCCCGGGGAAACCAGTGTATTGATATGGAAGGTAGACATTTTTTTATGCCGCATTCATTTGTTTCATAAACACCAAGAAATTCAAACTAAGCTGTATGAATGCATGAAACCTTATGTTATCTTTGTAAGATCTTCAAGATCCTATACTCTTACTTAATTCAGAAAAGGTGAAGCTTCATGACAGACTGCTAACAAACTCATCTGTTGCTAAAGTCTGAATCAACTATTCTAACAATTCCATTGTATAATATTCTATTTTCCTCCCTTTTGAATTCTTGAACACACATCGATAGATGCAACATTTGATCTTTCTGTAATGAAAGAATGTTTGTTGGCCTTGGGTGTCTAGAAAGATGCCTATAAATGAAATGTATTATTATTATTACTATAAACAATACATTTATGCTTTTTCTTTTTTTCTTCTATTGATCAGTCCCATTGTTAGTTGTCACAGTGAGTTGGTCATGGTAGCATTACCTCAGATTGAACTCTCAGTGTCTTCTCCTGAAATCATTTTAAGATGTTCAGCAGTGAATAATTGTCTTCTCAAATAATCTAATGTTATTCTGCTGAATTACTTAAGAACAAAAGTTGAGTTCAGATACGTAATCTTGGGCTGCTCCAGGATTAAATACCCTACATTTACTTTGGGTACTGTTTTTTTCTTGAGACTGAAACGACGAGATAGTAAGAAGGAGAAATAGTGCATTCGGGAATTAATCATGGCGCCTTATTCCAAAATGGATAAAAAACATTTTTGTCCCATAATTCTACAAAAAAGGGAAGTTTCTTTTTTTTTTTTTTTGCAATTGCATCACAAATAAATAACGAAGAAATCACATTTAGATAAGTATTCACAACTTTGCTCAATACTTTGTTTATGCACCTTAAGCACCATAAATTACAGTCATTACAGACCCAGCAGTTTTTATATGATGCTACAAGTTTGGCACACCAAACTTTGGGCAGTTTCCCCCATTTCTCTTTGCAGCACCTCTCAAGCTCCATCAGGTTGGATGGGAAGTGTTGGTGCACAGCCATTTTCAGATCTCTCCAGAGATGTCGAATTGGATTAGAGTCTTGGCCCTGGCCGGGCCACTCGAGGACATTCACTGAGTTGTCCTGAAGCCACTCCCTTGATATACTGGCTGATGGATAAACTGTCTGTGCCAGTCTGTGGCTAAGAGCGCTCTGAAGCAGTTTTCATCAAGGGCGTCTGTACATTGCTGCATTCATCTTTACCTCTATCCTGACAAGTCTCCCAATGTCTGTCACTGAGAACCATCTCCACCTTATACTCCTGCTACCACCATGCTTCATTGTAGGGATGGTATTAGCCTGGTGATGACAGGTGCCTGGTTTCCTCCAAACATGATGCCTGGTATTCACGGCAAATCATGCTCAATCTTTGTCTCATCAGACTAGAAAATGTTATTTCTCGTGGTCTGGGTGTCACGACTTCCTCAGGAAACAAACTAAGAGACCCACTTGCAGTCAGACACCGAAGAATTAGGCAGACTCAGGTTCTTTGGTAGAACGAATATACTTTGTGCTTTAATTCGGCTCAA